>PVKV010008873.1:0-84896 GCA_004027835.1 Alouatta palliata
TTTTTTTTTTTTTTAAAGAGAAACCCAATAGGATGGTTTTACATCTCTATCTTTTATAGTTTCATGAAGGAGGCTAAGTCTTCATATTGAGTTCTCATTCCATTTATTTTCATTTATTTTCTCCAGCCATGGAGATTGAAGTAACAATAATCTCAAGAAATACTGAAGTTCTCTGCTACTTTCCACATACACAACACAAATGCAATGTCCTTATAGACCATTTTCTAGGCTTTATACAGTGACCACTAAATGAAAGTAAAAGCTCGTGTGTTGTAGCTACATGAAGGCTCATTCCCTGTCATTTTTTTAAATCTGTATATTATATCTCTTTACATTCACAGAAAGAATCACAGAAGCATTTCATTTGTTGCAGTTAGCATGTAACTGACCAGAGCACCTCTCATCTCTTTTGCTTTTTCTTAAATAGCACAAGGGAAGAAACAGAAAAAGATGCGAACATTTGTACTGAACAGAGGAAAGAGAGAACAGAGGAAAGAGCGAGCAAAGAGAGGTCAAGAGGGAAGTCAAATGTAGGGAAGTCAAGTGTATGACAGGCAAGCATGGACTCAGAGTGAAATGGAAAGTAAGGTTATTCTCTGCAAGGGCTTTAGAAAAGGAAGACCAGGACCAGCCAAGGGTTAGAACACCTTGCATGCAGCATTTCATGAAAATGGTATTTGGAAGACCACCTTTTATGCTACAAAATTTTATCCCAAGAGACAGTTTTAGCCCCTTACTTTGTCTCAGACAAAGGTGTCAAAAATCTTGATGTGAGACAGTGTGTGGAGATAACACCAGAGGCATAGAGCACTGTGGTAACAACACTGTGGACCAGACAGTTCTAGCTCTGTGGCTCACCGACTTAGGCTATGATTGAATTAGTTAGCTTCACCAATTCACTGCTGGAAAACTAACTTAAAATATTACTGAGGGGAAGTACAAGAGAGTAGGCACTCATTATGTGGTCACTGTTATTATTCCAGCATGGAATTCTCCCTAAAACAACCTGGAAAAATTAGATTTTAATTATTATTTGTATCATTATTTCTATTTGATGAATGTAATTATTATTATACCAATTATTGTGTATTTAATTTGTTTTGAAATATATGAATCCTTTGTTAATAATATAACCTTTATTTATATTTTCACTTTCAATAACTCAGTGCTTCTACCTTGATGAATTTACTTTGATTTATAACATCCTGGACTGTAGTTAGGAAGCAGAGTTATAATTTTTCTGTTTTGTAGATAAATACTCTAAGGCAGGAATAAGATAAATGATTTCTTCAAGGTCAATGTGGTACCTAGGACTTTTAAATCCAGGTCTTCTCATTCCTTTCAGCTCAAGCAGAAGTCAAATCTCACTTCTTGGGGCCTTTATGCTTCTCTCAAAATTTTTTTCTACTTCTGATATTAATATGTAGGACATGGGACAGAACCAAGAATCGACATTAATTTACAAGGTTACCTTTTTGTTTTGCTCCACAAATAGAGACGTCAGGAGGGTACACAAGCCTGGCACCAAACAGCCTTGGGCGATGAATCCAAGCTTTAATTCCGCAAAGCAGATGATGTTGTCTCCAGTGTTCCAGTTCCAGCTGGGAATCTTTGGCAGATAAACCTGTTCCGTGGTACAAAGCAGGTCAAGCATTAGGAATAAACACACCTCAAGGAAGCTCTTTTAGATGAATGTCTTACTTTCTTTAATTTACTTGAAATCATATATTTTTCCTTCTTGCACATAAAAGTGGTGCCCAGGTCAATGGAAATGATAAGAACAAATTCAGCATTTGAAAGTGGTTAGTGGTCAATTACTCTCACGTTTTGCGGCAAAAATAGCTAGAGTTGCAAAATCAGGTCAAATGGCTTAAACCTCGAATTCTGTCCCCAATTTACATTCTTAAGTGATTATCCATCTTAATGAGACTCCAAATTTTACCTAGGATTAGCAAAAACTTCTTATTTACACATCCATTAGAAATAAAAATGTTCAAATAGCTATACAGATAAAAAGAGGAGGAGACTGAATATGCTAGAATGTTACAATACCTTGTTATGGGATTGAAGTATCTGTATGATGACTCTGCTGGTAGGGAAATAGTTCTTGATAGAGAGCACCCTATATAAACCCCAAACACTCGAATTAATCATGTGTCATATCCAAAGGGTTTTGTAATGTAATTCGATTCACAGTTAAATTAATATGTAGGTAAGTGTAGAAAAACTTGGTATATAATACATTTTATTGTTATGTTATTTTCTAAAAATGTTTTTAGTAGCATACACAGAAGAGCGTAATTGTTTTCATGATTTTGCAAACCAAATCTATGGAATGATTATCTCCTGGTATTAGAAGACTGTGTTCTTCTGAGATCAATTCTTGAGGAGGAAATCAACAGTTTCATGTTTTAGCCTTCAAATCCAAACCTAATAATTACAGGTAAAAATAGAAATTTGATTGTAATCTGTAGCTTGAAATAGCTCATAGACTGTCTAATTCAACTACCTCATTTGACAAATTAAGAAGCTAAGATCTATCTCAGATTTACTGTATTACGCATGGTACAAATTTTCAGCTACTTCTGGCTATATGTAATGTCACCTTCAGCTACATGTATTTATTTTACTCTGGAGATTGGAAGTTCATCTGGATTAGGCAAAATGCCATTGACATCATAATCACAGTTGGATCTTTGTTACCACAAGTCAGATTTCTGCTCAAAGAATTCATAGTGTAAGGTCATAACACAGACTCTATCCATCTTGAAAATACTTACTGATGCTGAAATGCTCAAAAGCACATCATTCTGCAACATGCATAATCTTTCACCACAACTACTGGAGAAAAATCTCAATAAATAAAGTGTACCAATAGGGTTCATACAATTGCATCTTTATTTTTGAGGAGAGGATATTAGTTATAACGGTGCAATCTGAATAATAATCACTTATTTGTATGCTTGCTTTTTAAATTCAGGTAGCTAGTATACATATGAAACTTCATGGAATTATATAAAGAAACACATACACTCTCAGGATGCTCTATTTTCATTTCCTTTTGCATCTGTCTGCACAGTCTTGGGGAGGGGGCAAAAAGTAGGCAGAACCTTGGGATACAATTAATTTAGTGATATAATAGATGGCATTTTCTCCTGTTGATTCTTAAGTACTGGGTGTTGCTTTAAAAGAGATAGAAAAATAATAATCATTATAGCATACAAAACACAATACCAGCTTCTTACCTCATAATGTTGGAAATATCTTCAGCATGAGAATCACTGCACAAAGGGTTGGCTATGATCAGGCATGCTTCTGCAAATTCCACCTACCCTTCAAGATCAGACAGCAGCCATCTTGTTAATTACATGGAACATGCTCTGGTCTTCCCCTTTCGGGTTTTCTTAGAATTTTGTAATAAAGTTGCTAACAAAAAAGAGGATGCACTTCGAAATGAGTTGTAATAAGGCTGTTTTTACATTACAATTGTTGTCCTGTAAATGCTGCAAAGGGCAAGGGCTGCAGCTGATGGGCCAGGGCACAGGGTCCGTGACACAGGTGAAAGATTGCTTTCAAATGGGTAAAATACAGTTATATTTTTTCCTACCATCCGTAACCATTGTTTGATGCCTAGTGATAAGCCGTAAGACCTTTATAAGTAACTGCCTATGTATTTACTTGTCTTTCAGGACAGTAAAGAACAGAGGAACTGGGAGTCTACTTGGCTCACAGTAAGTAGTTATTAAATATTGGTGGAGTATGAATTTCAAAGTTCTAGAAAATTATTGAAGGGGCTCTTACAGTACTAAATTGCAGGAATAAGAAAGATTTTTCTGGGTCAGTCATTTTCTGCTTCAGTTCTTCCTCTTTACTCTATAGATCTCGGTTTTAAACAGAAAATTTTCTGTTTGTTGATTCTCCAAGAATGAGAACATGACAGGAAGCTGCCTTTGATCTTAAGCCAAACCTGTTTAGAGGGTTGGCTGTTGCTCATTGTTTTTAGCCCCAAATTTAATTGAATTTCTACTATTTTCCTTTATGTTTTTCCTATTGGAAAGCATATTCATGCATTTAATAGGAAAAGTTAATCAAAGCTGACAGACTCAGAGATCTGCCTTCTGGTAAGAATTCTATTTGTGTGGTAAGATCAAACACACCTTGCTATACATACCTTTTTCAGATCTCTTATGCTGATAAAATAAAACTGATTTAGATAGAGAATTCTGTGAAATAAATAAGTTAAATAAAAGTGATGGCAAACAGTGAGGTCTACTTGACATTTGTCAAATCAGATTTGGAGGTCAATTACTACACCTCCTTTATGATTGTTTTTAAAGTTGAGGAAATCATATTTTCCACCAATTAAGGAAGCTGATATAATATCTTTTCAAAAAGCAATATATCCTATCATTTTAATTGTTGCAGCTTAGCAAAAACTACAAGGAACAAAAACAACTAGATCTTACCGCAACTCGCCTCAGATCCTCCCACTTCATTGCAGATCCAGAAATGAACGTTGTGTAGGCCAAGTAACATTTAAATATGGTTTCAAGTTCCAAAGAAGGAGGGGTCCTGGACAAAAAAGAATGTGGCAACAATGAGGGAAAAAAGTTGATTGACTCTGGGTTTAGAGGTTTTTATAACTTATATAGTGCATTTAGTAGAATCCCTCATAGTAATATGAAAAAAATGTCGTTAATTTTTTTAAATGTAATTACTAATGATGATCAGGTTCACTATTTAGTTTAAAAAACTGAGTTACTGAAACAGGCATAATATTTTAAAATAGCTATAAATTTAATAAAATGGCTTTTAAATATAGGAAGGAAAAATGAAAAAAAACTAGATGGAGAAATTGATGAATCTGACACTGTCATGAGAGATTTTGACATATCTTTTTAAACTATTGATACAGCAAGCTGAAAAGAATCATCATGGATTTTGCACACACGTGTTTGACATTTATAAATGCTGTAAAGAACGTTTAGAGGAATGAATTTTTATAAAGAATACACAAATATTTATTAAAATGGTACTTTACTTGACAGATAATGAAAGCCTCAACACATTACAAAACATAGTTATTATATATAGTGATCTTTGATCACAATATAATTAACTTAGAAGTTAACCAAAACACAAATAAAAATAGTTTTCATATTTAGATATTAAAAAAAAGATTGTCAGAAATCTATGAGCTAAGAAGAAATTACAACAATTCTTTATCATTATTCTCAGAAATAAATTATATTGAAAATACTAAACATGTATGTTTTCAGATACAACAACCGCAGTACTTTAGGATTTATAGCTTTATAATTTATAGCTTTAGAGACATATGAGAGACATATGAGAACAAGATTAAAGAAATTAAGAAAGTAAATAATAAAAACAAGAATAAGAAACAATGAAAAAGGAATAAAAAGATAGAGAAGATAAACCACATGAAATGTCAGTTCTTTGAAAAATAACCTAGCAGAATAGGCAACAGGTTGGTAAAGTTAATGGAGAAAAAAGAAAAGACAAAAATGATGTAAATATTGAATAAAGAAAATATAATACATATAAAGTCAAAGTAGATATAAAAAATAATAAAAGTAGACAGCAAATAACTAAATGCCAGTAGCTCTGAAAACTTAGACAAAATGACCAAATTACTTAAAAATATATCTTACCAGAACTAACTCTAGAAGAAACAAAAAGCCTAAAGAGCTCTATAACTGTTAAATAAATTGAAGCTGTAGTTTAAAATCTCTCAAAACACAACGAAAACAAACATACACACAAACCTACACAACCAAACACACTCCCTGACAATAAAATGTAGAAAACTACTAGTTCTACATGGTTTCGCATTTAACTTCTACCATACTTTAAAGTAACACATAATCCCATTTTATACAAAGCCCTTCAAAGACATTAAAAATAGGAAATACTTCTTAACCAATACTAAAAATGACAAAATAATCATGTTATCAAAAATACCAATGTGATTCATCACATTAACAAATTTAAAAACAACAATTATATAATCATCTCACATGCAGAGACAAATTGATAGAAATATTTCTTCACAGTTAAGAAATACAACTCATAGTATATTAGAAATAGAAGATAATATTTTTAACCCAACAAATATCTTTAAAATAAAAAAGATATCTTTAATAATAGAAATAAAGGTTTTTTTAAATGAGAAGAAAAGCTATCACTGTTTTATTTCAACATATTTCATGTCTCAGCAATAATATTATTTCAGATAAAGATAGTTTATTTCCTTCTTTCCAATCCTAATGTGTATGTGTCTTTATTTTATTTTAAAGATTTATTTATAAAGATTTATAAATATTGATTTATAGATTTATTTTATTTTACTATAAAGATAAAGATAAATTTTCAATGTAAATAATTATAATTATACAAGTATAAATAATTATGAAAATAATATAAATATAATTATTTACATGGAAAACCCTAATATTACTACAGAAAAAAATAAAATTTATGTGGTTAGATATAAAAACTAATATACAAAATTTAATTGTGTTTTTGTATGTATAAAAGCAAACAACTAGCAAACCCAACTGGAAGGTATTACTTTCACTAATATCAGAAAATACTAAGTACCTAGAAATAACAGTTAGTAAGCTCTCTACCTGAGAAATTATACCATATTATTAAGGGGTACTAAATTAGAACTAAATAAGTGAATAACTGCAGTATAGTAAAAGATGGGAAGAGTTTGTAGCATAAAGGAGTCAATACTGCATCTAAAATTTTGATTAGATTTTCATTAAATTTCTTCAGTTTTCTGTAATAAAATAATATACACGATAAAATAATTCAAAAATTTATATAAAATATAAAGGGCCAAAGAAAGCTTATCAATGATCAAAAAACAAAATGAAAGGTAAAAAGACTTGCCCTATGGATATATAGGACTAGCTATAAAGATTTAGTAATTAAAAGACTATAGTATTAATACAGGGATAGAGAAATTAATGAAGATTTATACAGATTTACAAATCTTGATTTGTATTTATTATAAGGATAATAAAATAAACAAATTAATTTAATGTAAATAATTATAACACAAATATAAATAATTATACAATTAATTATGAATGTAATTATTTACATGGAAACCCTTAATATTACTTCAGAAAAAATGAAGTTTATGTGGTTAGAAAAAAGATTAATATACAAAATTAATTACAAGATTAACATGTAAAATTTCTATACAAAATAGAAAGTACACTATTCATAGTGGTGGCATGCCAGATCAGTGAGGAGAGAGAAGGGTTTTTCAATAACTGACATTGACAAAATTATTATATTTGTATGGAATAAGGTAAAAACTTTATACATGTACCTTACTCTATAAAAAATTCTAAATCAATTAGAGACTTAAATGACAAAACAAACATTTAAAATTATTGGTAGGCAATGTAGTTCAACATTTTTTAAACAATGGAATGGGGAAAGAGTTTCTAAACAAAGACAAGAAGTGCCTTGACATAATAGAAAATATTAAATATTTGGCTATAATAATATTAACAACTTTTAAGTATCAGAAGAAGTAATATTCAGTAAAAAGAAAAATTATAAACTGGAAGAAGAAATTGCAGACTAAGAATTAGTGTAAATAACATATTACACATTCCTGAAATTAAATAACAAAAACCACACTAAATAGTTAAGTAAAAAAAAAAAATAGGCAAAACACATGAATGAGTATGTCATGGAAAGAGAAAAGATGTGTGACTAATAAATATGGTGAAGCTCTACATCTGTAGTGATAAAGGGCATAGAAATCAAAACCACAAGAAGGTTCCATTTTACACTGATTTTATTGCAAAGATTAAAAAATATAACCAAACCGATTGTTAGAAAGAATGTAGATATAGAGATATGTGAAGTCTCTTACACATTTCTGAAAGGCTTGCAAAATAGTGCAATGACTTGGAAAAAAAATGCCTAAAAATGAACATTCACATGCTTACCACTATTAAGCACACACACGTACATGCATGTTAATAACAAAATTATTTCCAATTGCAAAATTTTAGAGATAACCCCAATCACACCAAAAGAAGAGTGGAACTGAGGTAAATGAATATTACTAACAAGAAAAACCAATTAACTACAGCAACCCTAAAAAATATGAAAGCATCTTACTAATATAATATAAAGTGAATAAAACCTAATCCCCCAAATATTACATTGGTATGGTATTCCCTCTATAAAGTTTAACATGTCTAAAGTAATAGGCACATTTTGGATGTACATATAGATTTAATAAAGCATAGGAGTAAGAAAGAATGGTAGTGATATTAAAAAGATTGACAGTAGGTTGAAATATGGAGAGGATCATACAGTTAGATATGGGTTATTGTCCTAAATTTCATCTTGGTGGTGAGTCCATGAATTGGTGCTTACATTATTAAAAATAACTAGTAACATAAATAACCAAAATGTGCTTATGTATAAACCAATTAAAGAAGAAAACTAAATCTTAGTAGGAAATGTAGTTCAACATATTTTAAACACTGGGATAGGGAAATATTTTCTAAACACAAAACAGGAAGTGATTTAATATAATAGAAATGTTCAATATTTGATTGTAAAATACTAAAAACTTAAATATCAAAAACCTGCAATATTCAGTAAAAAGGCAAACAAATTATAAACAGGAAGAAGAGATTTGCAATTCTCCTAACTGATGAAGAATTATGTCACCCCTCTACTCACAGTACTTCAGCAATGAGAACTGACACAGAGAAAATTACCTTTCTTAAAGTAAAGTCTCTACAACGGACTCAAGACACCTTTATCATCTGGTCCACTACCAATTGCAATATTTTCAAATACTCTGAAATTATCAATCCTTTGGAGTGAAACTTTCTCTTTTTCCTTAGAACACTTTGCATTCAGTATGTGATGTATGACCATCAGCATATGTGGACAAGTGAGAGCTCTGTGCATGTTTGCATACATAAAATATTAACAGAACTGAGAGCTTATACTTTCAAGAATAATAAATTAGGTAACTTCAGCCAACTCCCTACTGAGGATATATAAAAAAGCTGAATGAAATATTAAAAATGTCTCCTAAGAGATCATTAATGATATAAGCAGACAAGGAAGAATTATCAGGCCAAAATCTGAGAGAAATCAATAACTCGGGGGGTGAAGTCTAGTTTTCTTCCCATGAAGACATTTTATAATTCAGAAGACGCAACTAACAAACTGAGATAACATTTGGTGGTCACACATGTCAAAGGACAAAAAAGTGCAGTTCTCCTGACATACAAAATGAAGGGTTTGATACCTTTTCCAAAACATAAGCTGGCGTAACAAAAGCGTAGAAGCAAAGAAGAATGGTAAGATGGAAAGGGGAACACAAGATTATGAGTGCACTTTTGAGAATGTTGAGCTTGATGGGCCTTCATAATACTACAGTGAAAATATCCGGAAGGCAATTCGTTGTATAAGTAAGAAGCCACAAAGAATGTCTAATAAAGGATGTAAATTTTTAGTTATCAGAGTATAGATTAACAAATTCTAGAAATTAACAAATTCTACATAGATACTTTCTACATTTTAACCATTAAAAAATTTTATTAGTTATCTTGGTTAAGTAAATACAATAATGCATGTTAGTCCATAAAAATGCAAAGGTGGATAAAACATGTCACATATCTAATGATTCCTTTCTATCTCAATTGTATTATAATAATTAGCTTCTTATCCCTAGTTTTAGCTCTTTTTGTTTTTACTGTTTGCTAACAAAAAATTCAAATAATGCACAAATTGCTAGATAGACACAGTGATGCTGTTTAAACAGAATTCTTGGCTTGCAGTAACATCACAGAGGGGTTCAAACTGCTATTGGTTATTTCATACATGAGGGATCAAATTTATGATGAATTGAACATGTCATAATGTAAAAGTAGAGTACTCAACTACACAGTGCATGAAGATGGAGGCCATCCTATATACAATCCTGCATAAGATCAAAATGTCATTTCAAACCTGGCTGACTTATTTAGTGAATGATAGTTGGGTAAGTGATTAATAATTTGAGAAAAATAAAGAAGTTAATTCTCTACACATCAGGCAAAAGCAATTCCATCGATCTTAAATTCCAAAAATTACAGTCTAGGAACACAAAAGTGGTAGAGGAATGTGCACTTAATTCTAAAACAGAGAGGCCAGAGAATTTCAGGAAAGCAAGGAGCCAAAAAGAATGAGCTGACTGGAGTGCAGGCAAATCAAACACTTCTGTATGAAAATGAAAACACAGAAAAAATTAAAAGGTGAAAGTAAAAAGAATAACATGTGTAACATATAACACAAAAGGGCTAGTATCAACATATATTGAGTAGAAAAGTCAATAAAGGAACAGGTAATTCACCTAAAAGGAAAGGATGAAAGAAAGAAAGGGAAATTTGAAAAAGAAAAGCCAACAGTCAAAACTTAAATTAGTCCATCTCACCAAATTAAAAATTATAACATTAAAACATAAGAAATCATTTTATATACTTAAATTATACCTAAAATCTTTCTGTACTAAATATGTATTTCCCAGTGTTTGACAAAATATTTGACTTAGACTCTGCTAGTGGAAAGACAGACTGAATAGAACAAAAACACCATCAAGGACAATCATTTCTGCATTGATTTGAGCTTCACGTTTCTAATTCTGAGAATTAACAGAATAATAATTATAAAGTGCACCAGGCTTTTGCAGAAGATTGAAGTCATGTCTGATAATAATGTGTAGAGTAATCTAAATGCCAAATAATAATCACTTAAATCATACCAGTACCTATGCAGAAAAACATCTGACAAGACATATTTCAAAATATTTGCAGAGATTAGCTGTGTTCATGATATTCCTTTTCCTTTTGTTTATGATCAATTCCTAAATGTTTTATAAATATTGTGAAGGTAATTTTCTTGTAATAAAAATATTCACACATATTTGAAGTATTAATTTAGAACCATGAGCCATATAGATATACTTACTCTCCCAGGAAAACAATTTCGGTGTTGATTTCTCCTGACTTGTGGCGGAGAAAATTCCTCAGGAAAGCGGTCACACTGTCCACAGTGATGTTTCCACAGACCACAATGAACCTAGACAGCAAGAACAGGTGAGGTGGATCATCTGAGAAACACAAACACCTTCCTGTCAGCACTTAGAGCTGGACAATTAGCTTAAACTGGGTTTTCAATAAATATGATATTTGCATCACCCAGATTTTAAACATAGAAACACTAAGGACTGCATTTCTAATACAAAAGAAACATCAGATGTCCACAGTCTTTTATCTCATCTTAAGTAGAATATCACTCCAAACATTTAAATTGCACTTAGCTTTTTAAGAATGCAAGAGTAACTATCATTATTGCTAGATATTTCACATTTATTTATAGCTTATAATAGACTTTTCATTCCATTTTTTACTTGATTCTTAGTTGTCTGATAGGGAGTTTTTGTTGTTGTTGTTTGTTTTTTTCTTGAGGAGCAGAAAAGTTCATCATTTTTTCCATAGCCAAATACCATGGCTGAGAAAGCACCACATTTCAGGTTGTTTCAGCTGATTTTCCCCATTTACAAATATCTAGTAGTTACAGAAACGTGAGCTCAGTGGAGAGACGTTGAAGACAGGTGCAGAACTCTATGCACATAGTAAATTTGTCATGAAAAATTTTCTTAGGTTTAATGCATTTAAAGGAGCTATTTCCTCCTATTAGTCATTGAAGAAAACTGAAAACATAATTTTAGCCTAAGTTAATGTTAAAGTTCCCAAACCTTATTGACTGATTTAGTATGTGCCCCATAGGCCTTTTCTGAGACAAATGAGGACAGATTTTGGCTTATCTAGTTAAATTCATTGCTTCTTATTTTTCATTTTTTATTCATTTCCTCATATTTTTCTTTTCCCCTTT
Source organism: Alouatta palliata (assembly GCA_004027835.1). Classification (NCBI taxonomy): domain Eukaryota; kingdom Metazoa; phylum Chordata; class Mammalia; order Primates; family Atelidae; genus Alouatta; species Alouatta palliata. Next base: position 11,956 of record PVKV010008873.1, read on the forward strand.
ATAGTCCTAGATCAATTATAGTTTTCATCCAACTGTATTAAGAGACTGCTTTGAGGGAGTCTGTCTCCATTATGCCTCTTTCATTACAGTAGACAGGAACTAAATTTTAAAAAGGATCACATCTAATTTAAGATCCCCATTTCATTCTTTTTGTCTTTGATGGGAAAAAAAGCCAAACGGAAACTAAGGTAACATAAATCTACAAGATAAATATTATAAAAACAACTCCATTCCATTTTCCTCCTGAGAACACATGGCTGTGGCGTGGAGAAGAAAACAATATTCAGTCATCTAAGAGGTGCTATAGAAGAGAGGGTAGAAACTTCTAATCACGCTGGCAAATCCTCATCCATACATGAGCCCCAGATGGTTTAGTGGAGCTTTGGCTAAGAAAACTGAATTAAATTAATTATTTTAAATTGGAATCATGGCTTTAGTCTGATGTAAAGTTAGCTGTAAATTACCCATACAAGGAAAATAAGTAAGACAATTAACAATGGCTGTAGGGGAAGTGTTAGTGATAAGGAATGTACAAATATGCCATAATCAATAATATTCATTAACAGTGAATTACATTATCTGTAATTTTAGCTGACTTGGTGTTCTTATGAGCATCTATGTAGTGGTTTGTACCAAATAGAAAATATCATTTTCTTACGGTATTTAGTTTAGCATAGTTCTTTTTAGTGAATGAAGGATGTTACTGATATATTCAACTTGGATTCTACAGCTAAGCCAGACAATAGATGTCTAGAATGAAATATGTGGCTAATAGAATTTCTCAAACTGTAGAAATTTTACTTAAAATGCAACTTACTTCTTTCCTTTGAGTGCTTCATAGGAACTGGTGTATTTCCTCTTATTGGCAAACAGTTCCACCATTTCAGGTATATAGTTTGCAAATAATATCTAAAATTGATCAGTAAATAAAATCTTAGGTTTCATTATTTTGATGGATACCACAAAAATTTCAAGATTAGAAAGGAAAAAGAGGGTATATAAAATTTTCTGTCATCTAAGAGCACATGATACATGTTAACCATGTTAGCATTGACCCTGTTTTTCTTCCTTATGTCAGCCTTTGGATTTTGTTAAAATTTAATATAAGGCTTTTCTGCATTCAAAATGATGAAAGGAAAGAAAAGTGGCAAGGTGAATTCCCCACATGTCTTATCCTTTTGTCACTTTTTTTTTGTTTTGTTTTCATTTTTTGAGGCGGTGTCTCAGTCTGTCTCCCAGGCTGGAGCATAGTAGCAAGAACTGGGCTCACTGCAACCTCAGCCTCCCAAGTTCAAGTGATTCACCTGCCTCAGACTCCCAAGTGGTTGGGACTGCAAGTGTCTGCCACCATGCCCAGCTGATTTTTGTATTTTTAGTAGAGATAGGGTTCCTCCATGTTGGCCAGGCTGGTCTCGAACTCCTGATCTCAGGTGATCCAGCTGTCTTGGCCTCTCAAAATGCTGGGATTACAGGCATAAGCCACCACACCTGGCCCTCTTTTTATCACTTTTAACTTCCCTTCTCCCTCTGACTTTATTCTATTTGGGGCTTGGAAAAATTAAAGCATATGAGACAGAGGAGGGTTAAGAGACAATGACTAAAATGAAGCGATGTGAGATGGTGGATGGGTAGATATTAAAAAAGTGGAGACCTCTGTTGTAGTTTTTAAGAAATTGAAATGAAAGTCACTAAAAGAAAAGGAGGATTTTGCCTTTGCTACATTCATAAGCCAGGCACAGATGTTCACATCTCTAAAGTTAAATGCTGTTTTGGTGAAAGGTTACTCATTTGGGCTGAGAGAAATGGAATTTTCTTCAGACTAAATCTCAAATATCCTTCCTTTTTAGAAGAAAGACTTTAATTTTACGGGCAAACTATGAAGGAAGATAGGTTTGCTCAAATCAATGTAGAGACTAATAAGGAAAATCTGCTTCTTTTGTCTACCATCCTTCATTCCTGTCAACCAAGCAATTTTATCCTGAGTTCCAGAGGATGCAGTTTGGAAAATATGGGATCTGTGCACGTTTTTATTTGCCCTTGACACTTTCCCCAAGTAATGCAACTTTCACTCTTAAACCTATATTGCTTCCTTGATTATCATTAACCAAATGTTTTCTGGTTTATGAAGCTATATTCAAAATATATTAAAAATATTCTTCACCAAACTCCCCAGGGTAAAGAACATGATGAAGGTCCGTCCTAAGGATGTCTTGGGTACCACATCTCCAAAGCCAACCGTTGATGTTGTCGCCATGACCAGGTAAACTGACTCAAAATATGATATATCCTGTGAATTTCTACCTTTGAGCCAGGGATCACCAGAATTTTCCACCTGTCCAAAGAGAGAAAACTCAGGAAAGGTCTCTGAATAGAATCCAAGAAAACATTTTAGAGAAAAGGCAAAACATTAGATTAATTGCACTTCATTCAATTAAAATGAAATACTGAGCGGTTTTCAGGCTGCTATGAAAAGTTTCCATAAATGGAAGAGTTTGTAAATCATGGGTAGTAACTATAAAGTCTTGATTTCCTTAGTTGTGAGGGGGCTTGTGGCTCCAGTTCAGCATTTGAAAAGCTCCACAGGGGACAGATGCCTCTGTGCTCTCTTTTCAAGTGGGCACAAGCATTGCATCCAGGAGCCAGAGGACTCCAAAAGCTCTCATCTCAGACTGAGCAATTATGACCTATTCTCACTTTTTAACCAGATTAAGTTTATCATTAAGGAAAGAAGCACTTAAATGTGCACCTCGTTTCAGTGAGCTTAAGCATGTAGAATGCTAGTGTCTAAGGAAAAATAAACAGGTTTTCCAGGTAGTTTCCCTTTTTGCATAATGGTCTTTTCAGTGATTAAAAAAAAAAATTTAAAAATATTTTTCTCTGATTTTTCCTTTGGGCCTTCACCTTTCAAGAAAACTAAATTTATCAGATTATCTCTTTATACTAGATAAATGAATTAACTTAGACATTTATATCATATATAAATTTATTATACATAACACATTTATACATGTATATAGTTTATAATAAAATATTTATATATATTTTTGTTTTCTCTTTTTAGACTTTTTTCCTCTTCATCTCACATATTTTCTAGATATTTTCCATTTCCAGTTAGCACAAAAGATTATAATACCTTAGAGAGGTCTGACTAGGGGAAGTAGGTTTTTTGTTTTGTTGTTAAGAACTGGGATGGAAATTAGAAACCCTGTGGTTTGCTCAGATATTTGTTCCCTTTTCAAAAGTGATGTGCCGAATGCTGACCCTTTCTTAAGTTTAATGAGTGTGTTAAGAGTGTGGACTACTATAATATTCCACTCAGAAGTAAGAAAGGGATTGTATTTCTGTTTTAACTCTCAAGGCCAATAGTGGATATTGTTGCAAAGTTACTGACTTCTGGAGTCTTCGCTATTTTCCAAGACTAGTACATCACAAAAAAAAAAAAAAAAAAAAAAAAATTTAAGTCACACAGATTTAAATAACTCGTGTTTATTGGCACAGTCCCCTTTAAGCTAAAATCCTATATTCTCTTTTACAACATTGTGATACAGGGATTCAGTATTATCCCTACACAACATGTACAAAATAAAACTAAATTTATTTTAACCTGAAAATATAGTACAATAATTTAAAGAATGCTTTAAAATTTAACTCATTGTCCTTGGGAATAATAATTTGGTGTTTCAAATCCTTTTCCACTTCCTTAGTATTTCTTTAGTTTATGGAGGAAGGGAGCTGGCAGGCTTCTGTGGGTCTACTTATTTATACTATTCTTCTTCTTAACCATATTAGCATTGACCCATCTGTCCAAGGTGGGAAACAGAGTTAAGATAAAGTAATATGGACTAATGTTAAGACTGAATTATTATCTATTTTAACTTCATATTTCAAAACTGAATTTTTATTATTTTAAACTTTGTTTCAACTTTAGATAAGACATACCATGAAGAAGAAGAATATGAGGGCACTTTCTCAACTCTTCTTACCTGTCCATCAACATTTATATTAGTTATATTACTTTCACATTGTAAATCTACATTCTAACCTGTAATGATAATTACCTTGGTTATGTCTTAGTTCTATTTTATATCCATTCACTAATCACTACCACTACTGTACTTCTTTTCTTTTTTTTTTTGATGGAGTATCTCTGTGTTATTCAGGCTGGAGTGCAGTGGCATGATCTTGGCTCACTGCAATCTCTGCCTCCTGGGCTTAAGCAATTCTCCTCCTGAGTAGCTGGGATTACAGGTGCCTGCCACCACACCCGACTAGTTTTTGTATTTTTAGTATAGGTGGGATTTCCCAAACTGGTCTCAAACTCCCAACCTCAGGTGATCCACCTACCTTGGCATCCCAAAGCACTGGAATTACAGGCATGAGCCACCAGGCCTGGCCAAAATATCAGGGTTTTTTTTTTTTTTTTAGGTGGAGTCTCACCCTGTCACTGAGGCTGGAGTGCAGTGGTGCAATCTCAGCTCACTGCAACCTCCACCTCTCAGGTTCAAGTGATTCTCCTGCCTCAGCCTCTCGAGTAGCTGGGATTACAGGTGTGTGCCACCATGCCTGGCTAATTTTTTATATTTTTAGTAAAGACAAGGTTCCACCACGTTAGCCAGGCTGGTCTCAAACTCCTGACTTCCAGTGATGCGCCTGCTTCAGCCTCACAAGTAGCTGAAACTATAGGCACCTGCCACCACACCTGGCTAATTTTTGCATATTTAGTAGAGATGAGGTTTTGCCATGTTAGCCAGGCTGGTCTCCAGCCCTTGACCTCCAGTGATGTGCTCACCTTGGCCTTCCAAAGTGCTGGGATTACAGGCGTGAGCCACTGCACCTGACCACTACCACTACTTCTTACCATGGCTTCCCCATTCTTCAATTATCTTTTCATTGATTTTCTGTGTGGCTGAATTGTATCATTAACTTTTAATACAGATTCAAAAGAAGCTCGCTGGTGCATTTAGGCTTGCATGCTTTAAATGATAGGACAGGTCACACTTTCTTTTATGCAAACTTTATAGACACTGCTGTATCAGCTTCTGATATTGACCAATATTGCCAGGAAATCTGAAGTCAGTCTCCTTGATTTCCCCCTGTATAGATCTTGCTTTGTTCTGCTTGGATTATCTTTTTACCCCTGAACGTCAGTAACTGCTCCAAGATATGATCGGAATTAATAATTTAGAATCATCTCTACTGGAATACAGTCTATCCTTTACAAGTTCAACATCTTATTTTAAAACACTTTTCTGGTACAATTTGTTCTGTTATTTTCCGTAAGACACTAACGATATTCACAGTAGGCTGAATCAATACTGCCCCCTTTGATGTTTCTTCTTCTTTACAACCATTTGAGTATATTTGTTATTTTCCATGTCAAGATTTTTGTTCCAGTCCTGTCCACCATGTTTCTGAATATGTTAAATTTGTTACATTTTGATTCCCTCTAATGTGGTTTTTAGCTCTGTAATACTCTTCTTATTTTTCTCTTATATCTTTTGGCCCACTTTCAATTCCTTCTATTGTTTAATAATCTCTTAGTTAAAACCTTATGAATATTCTATGAAGAATCATTTTTAGTTTTTCTAAAAAAACTTATTTGTATTTTTTTAAATATAAAGGGCTTTTTTCCCCTTAACTTTTCCTTTGTTCTCTTGGACAAATTATCTTAATTGTTGCTTTCTTTTTTTTTTTTTTTTTTTTTTTTTTTTTTTTTTTTATTTTTTGCTTTTTTTTTTTTTTTTTTTTTTTTGAGACAGAGTCTCACTCCGTCACCAGGCGCCAGGCTAGAGTGCAGTGGCGCGACCTCGGCTCACTGCAACCTCCGCCGCCCGGGTTCAAGCAATTCTCCTGCCTCAGCCTCCCGAGTAGCTGGGACTACAGGTGTGTACCACCACGCCCAGCTAATTTTTTTGTATTTTTAGTAGAGACGGGATTTCACCATGTTGACCAGGATGGTCTTGATCTCTTGACTTTGTGATCCGCCCACCTCGGCCTCCCAAAGTGAATTGTTGCTTTCATAATTGTTGCATTTTGTAACTTCTATTATACTAATGTTGCTCTGCTCCAAAACACCTTCTAGTTATTTTTAGCAGAATTTAGGCACAGGTACCATATTGATTCCTTTCTAGTTAAAACTCATCTTTGAATGATAACATCTTTTAGCTGAAGGATAGTATGAGAATGGGAAGATGGTGAGTTAGAACAACCATAGCTTTTATTTTGGCTTGCCATTTCAAATATCTTCTCAATAAAATCTGCTATTTTATTTGCTCTGGGATATAGTTCTTCTGGTTTTTTAATGTTCTAGAAACTGGTACAGTTCAAAGTGGCACCGTTTAATTCACAAGCCATCAGATTGCTTCTCCTTTTTTCTGTGCTTACATACTTGCTGGAGGTCTCCTTTCCTGGGAGACCAGATGTCCAGCAGGGAAACATGCTCACATTCTTGGAGGACTGGAGCAAGAATAAAAGGATTTCAGTAGGCCTGGTAGAGCCTGTGTTATACCTGAGAGCACCTGCTGTACATAGGGAGAAACTATTCTTCAGCTATGGCTGTTGGTGGCCTTGGGAGAATGGGATTACTAGAACCTTATATTTTCCCAAAGAATTCAGAAATTCTGATTTTTATGTGAGCTCTTTATAAAAGTCAGCAAGTGACAAAAAATAGCAAACAAAAAATAAAAACATAATTAGGTCAAATATAATAATATGCTTGTAGTTGTAGGCCACAGTTAGCCTTAGAGCCTCTCATTGAAACAGCTATTAAAGGACAAAGAAAAATGTCCTAATGGCTTTTCCTTTGGCATCCTGTGGTGACCAGGAGGTCTCTAGAGGGACACTAACAGCTGCTTCTCCCCTGGTTGCCCTGGGACTCTAAGCTTATGAAGATATAGTGCTACATTTTACCTATTGCTGATACTTTTGGAGCTTACTAGGTCTTTCTCTAAGAGTAGGTTTTGAAAGTTGGAAGAGGGAACAGAAATACCTTGATTGTAGGAGACACGTTATTTGTGAGAATATGAGGTAAAGAAAACCTGGTAACGGGAAGTAAAAAGACACACCTCTCACTGACTCACAGTGATGGAGACAGGAGTTCAGCAGGTTCCCTTCCGTTTTTCAATAAAAGGATGCTGACAACAACAGACACCACTGGGGATTATGATGAGATGCTTACCAGGTGAATGAATCCTGCTGCTGTGAACCAGGTACTGAGAATTATTGACAACAGTTTGGAAAACTTCACTGAGTTACTAGAGGAAGAAAGACAAAGAGCGGTCGGGTCCCTCTAACAGAGTCCAGAACAACATAAACACCTCATTCTCTAAGATGTTGCTACACAAACTGTGGCTCATGGACCAGAAAGAATGGCATTACCCAAGAACATATTTGAAATGTGGCATCCCAGGCGCTACCCCGATCTCCCAGTCTGCATTGGTACAAGATTCTTTGCCTGATTCGTATACACATTAGAGGTTGAGAAACACAGCTCTGAAACTCACCTAGTCCCATATGCTTGTTTGGAAAATCCGAATTTTGCTGTGATAGCCACTAGCCTCATATCACTTCTAAAAATATACTAGATGTGGATCATAGAGATTGTTACATTGTCCAACATAATAATATACAATGCATTATGCCAGGAATCTAAGGAGTAGAAATCCAGGGAGCAGATTTGCAAAATAAAATTCTGAGCAGAATGTAAAATGTAAAGTCACTCAGGCTGCTGAACTGCTAACAGGGTCCTTAAGAGAAGAAGGACTAGAGGAGCCCTTGTCGAGTTTAGCTAAAATCTCTATGGTTTTCAGGCAGGACCACCTGTCACACAGGAACAGTCTTTCCTCCTCTAGCTTCTCCATAATTCATAAACACAAAGCAGTGAAATCTACATGGCCTTTAATATTTGATGCTTCTAATTTTACTGTCATGGTATGGAGACTTTGAGTGGGTAACAGACCAAACTGCTGAAAATTTTACAAGTATCGATGCTCAAAGGCAATTTGGATTATGTTCCTGTTGTTGTCTGGAAATACTTAGGTGGCTATTTTTCCATAAGCAATAGTTAACTGCTGCTACTGGGTAATTTGTGCTTTGAGGAATTGTGTTATACTCCAAAGCTTGAAGAATTTTTCTTTTTTTTTACCTAGCCAGGAGACACATGAGTCAAATATGTAGAACCAATGCCTCTGAATTGCTTTGACATTTTTTTTGGTGGAGGGACCCGGAATTAAAACTTAAATAAACTTATATACCATAGCTTTACAAAACAAAGACTAAACCAGCTCTTTAAAATGATTGCAAAGTTTTCAGCTAGTGTAAGATGTAATGCAATGGGAGAATGTGAAGAAATACAGCTGAGAAATTTCATGATCTTTGTACTGAAATTCCGATAAGACATGTATTGAGTTTAAGGTCCAGTTAATACATTCATTTTCTAATCCAAACCTGTATGTAAGCCGTACTTTGGTCAGGACTACTTACCTCGTCTTGGTGGCTCGTAGAATTTGCAAGATTTGAGGGAGTTCTAGCAGCCGCAATGCTCTTAGGAACCTTAAACCTACAAACCAATGGAAAGAAGAAAGCTGTCAAAACCAGAGGGTCACCCCAGAGGGAGCCTATGTTATAAATCCATTGGAATTATTTGCATTCTTTTTCTCCCTGACATGTTCCAAATTTATTCTTATGTTATAAGTTTAACAGCGTAACCTATAGTTCAAATACTAGCCCTGACACTGTTGTAACCTAAGGCAATCCCCTCGACTTGTCTAGTTCCTTATCTGTAAGATGGGAATATAAAATGCAGAATGGTGCTATTATAATAGTACCAACCTCACAGAGTTGTAGCATCTATATCAAGCATGTAGAAGCATGCCTCACATATTATGGGGACTATTCATTTTACTCTATTTAACTCTTTAGAACGGAGAGCAAATTTACCCTTAACCACTTAAACTCCTGACTATACAATCTCTATGATATGCTTCACAATGTTTGTACGATGTTTTTCTTTAGGTGGCATGATAATATTAGCAAGGAATGGAATTCATATTTATTGTATAGATAATAAATCATAATATAAAATTACATGAAACTGATAAAAGCTACATAATGTTCATGCACTGTCAACACATCCGCCTTAAAGACAAAACACCTAATTAAACAATTAAAATGTCATAGCACATATGGAAATGATGACTAGCTTTTAAAGACAAAGGAAGGATTTTCATCTCCCCCTGTTCCTGTGGGATCCCAGCACAAAGGTGCCACAAAGGGAATGGGATGTTGGAGCCCTGCGTCTCACTTTACAAATGCAGCCAATTCCATCAACAACTATTGAACACCTACTGTGTGCCTGCTGCACTGCTAAGTGTTGAAGTGAAAAAATGGTTTCTCCAAGTGTATTACAAAACCATACTATTAAGGTGAGAGGTTTTTAAAATGACGGTCAGGAGTTAAGGAAAAATGAAAAATAGACATTTATAAATGAATGTTGAGTTTTAATTTTTTCAGAGATATTGCTCCCAATTCCCACAGCACACGTACCTAGCCAATTGCTCTTCAAATAATAAGAAATAAAGGTTGGTGGGATAGTAAAGATGTCTACAATTGAATTCATCTCCAGCCAGAACTTGATCTTGTCATCAGCTGCCATAAACTGTGAAATGGAAACAGAATAACACAAATTCTATTACCTTTAAGAATTTAAAAGAGAACACAGGAGATACCATTATTCAGCTACATTTTACTTATCAACTGGAGCCCTGATCTCCTATTTTACATATATACAGACACAAATATTTGTATGCTATGTAGATGCTTTGGGAGGCCAAGGCGGGCAGATAGCTTGAGGTCAGGAGTTTGAGACCAGCCTGAACAACACGGTGAAACCCTGTCTCTACCAAAAATACAAAAATTAGCTGGTCGTGGTTGCAGGTGCCTGTCATCCCAGCTACCCGGGAGGCTGAAGCAGGAGAACCGCTTGAATTTGGGAGGCAGAGATTGCAGTGAACCAAGAACATGCCACTATACTCCAGCCTAGGTGACAAAGCAAGACCTTGTCTTCAAAAAAAAAAAAAAAAAAGATATGTTTTTATATATAGCATGCCTAGATATACATACATGTATGTGTATATTTTATATATAAACAGTCTCCCACAAACATGGAATGAATAAAGATACTGAAATCTAGATCTAGAACAGGTCTTAATAAATACTTCTAGAATAAGAGAAATATTTAATAAATGAGTGTAACAAAATAAAACAAAGATACAAAATTGTTTTCCATATTTATGTTGCACGCATGCCACTGGTGGAACCAAGGACATCTCCAGAGACTTGGTACTAAGTTCTGCTAGCTTGTCATTATTATAGTAAAGACGGGAATCCAGTAAGGAGGTCATGGCAACACAATGACAGCATTCAACAAAAGAATCATTTTCATTAAAAAAAATATATATATATATATATATATATTTTATTGCACTTTAGCTTCTGGGTTACATGTGCAGAACGTGCAGGATTGTTGCATAGGTACATACATGGCAATCTGGTTTGCTGCCTCCATCCCCCTGTCACCTATATCTGGCATTTCTCCCCATGTTATCCCTCCCCAAATCCCTATCCCCCACTGTACCCTCTCCTAGTCCCCCCACAGACCCCAGTGTGTGATGCTCCCTTCCCTGTGTCCATGTGTTCTCATTGTTCAACACCTGCCTATGAGTGAGAACATGTGGTGTTTGATTTTCTGTTTTTGTGTCAGTTTGCTGAGAACGATGGTTTTCAGATTCATCCATGTCCCTACAAAGGACACAAACTCATCATTTTTCATGGCTGCATGTGTAGTATTCCATGGTGTGTATGTGCCACATTTTCCTTGTCCAGTCTATCATCAGTGGGCATTTGAGATGGTTCCAGGTCTTTGCTATTGTGAACAGTGCCACAGTGAACATATGTGTGCATGTGTCTTTATAACAGAATGATTTATAATCCTTTGGATATATACCCAATAATGGGATTGCTGTGTCAAATGGAATTTCTATTTCTAGGTCCTTGAGGAATCACCACACTGTCTTCCACAATGGATGAACTAATTTACACTCCCATCAACAATGTAGAAGTGTTCCTATTTCTCCACATCCTCTCCAGCATCTATTGTCTCCAGATTTTTTAATGAGTGCCATTCTAACTGGCATGAGATGGTATCTCAATGTGGTTTTGATCTGCATTTCTCTAATGACCAATGATGATAAGCATTTTTTCAGATGTTTGTTGGCCTCATGTATGTCTTCTTTTGAAAAGTGTCTCTTCATATCCTTCACCCACTTTTGAATGGGTTCATTTGTTTTTTTTTTCTTGTAAATCTGTTTTAGTTCCTTGTGGATTCTGGATGTTAGCCCTTTGTGAGATGGGTAGATTGCAAAAAATTTTTCCCATTCTGCTGGTTGCCAGTTCACTCTAATGATTGTTTCTTTTGCTGTGCAGATGTTCTGGAGTTTAATTAGATCCCATTTGTCTATTTCGGCTTTTGTTGCCAATGCTTTTTGTGTTTTAGTCATGAAGTCCTTGCCTATGCCTATGTCCTGAATGGTTTTGCCTAGGTTTTCCTCTAGGGTTTTTATGGTATTAGGTTTTAAAATCTTTAATCCATCTGGAGTTAATTTTAGTGTAAGGTGTTAGGAAGGGATCCAGTTTCTGCTTTCTGCACATGACTAGCCAGTTTTCCCAACACCATTTATTAAACAGGGAATCCTTTCCCCATTGCCTGTTTTTGTCAGGTTTGCCAAAGATCAGATGGTTGTAGATGTGTGGTGTTATTTCTGAAGCCTCTCTTCTGTTCCTTTGGTCTATGTCTCTGTGTTGGTACCAGTACCATGCTGTTTTGATTATTGTTGCCTTGTAGTACAGTTTGAAGTCAGGCAGCATGATGCCTTCAGCTTCATTCTTTTTTCTTAGAATTGACTTGGCTATGCAGGATCTCTTTTGGTTCCATATGAAGTTTAAGGTGGTTTTTTGCAGTTCTGTGAAGAGGGTCATAGGTAGCTTGATGGGGATAGCATTGAATCTATAAATTACTTTGGGCAGTATGGCCATTTTCACGATATTGATTCTCCCTAACCATGAGCATGGAATGTTTTTCCATCTGTTTGTGTTCTCTCTTATTTCGTTGAGCAGTGGTTTGTAGTTCTCTTTGAAGAGGTCCTTTGCATCCTTTGTTAGTTGTATTCCTAGGTATTTAATTCTTTTTGTAGCAATTGTGAATGGCAGTTTGTTCTTGATTTGGCTCTCTTTAAGTCTGTTACTGGTGTATAGGAATGCTTGTGATTTCTGCACATTGATTTTGTATCCTGAGACTTTGCTGAAGTTGCTTATCAGTTTCAGGAGATTTTGGGTTGAGACGATGGGTTCTTCTAAATATGCAATCATGTCATCTGCAAATAGAGACAATTAGACTTCCTCCTTTCCTAATTGAATATCCTTTATTTCTTTTTCTTACCTGATTTCTCTGGCTAGAACTTCCAATACTATATTGAATAGTAGTGGTGAGAGAGGGCATCCTTGTCTAGTGCCAGATTTTAAAGGGAATGCTTCCAGTTTTTGCCCATTCAGTATGATATTGGCAGTGGGTTTGTTGTAAATAGCTTTTATTTTTTTGAGATACATTCCATCAATACCTAGTTTATTGAGAGTTTTTAGCATAAACAGCTGTTGAATTTTGTTGAAGGCCTTCTCTGCATCTATTGATATAATCATGTGGTTTTTTTCTTTGGTTCTGTTTATGTGGTGGATTACATTTATAGACTTGCGTATGTTGAACCAGCCTTGCATCCCCAGGATGAAGCCTACTTGATCGTGATGGATAAGCTTTTTGATGTGCTGTTGCAATTGGTTTGTCAGTATTTTATTGAAGATTTTTGCATCTATGTTCATCATGGACATTGGCCTGAAGTTTTCTTTTCTTGTTGAGTCTCTGCTGGGTTTTGGTATCAGGATGATACTGGTCTCATAAAATGATTTGGGAAAGATTCCCTCTTTTTGGATTGTGTGGAATAGTTTCAAAAGGAGTGATACTAGCTCCTCTTTGTGTGTCTGGTAGAATTCAGCAATGAACCCATCTGGACCTGGGCTTTTTTGGTTGGCAGTCATTAATTGCTGCCTCAACTTCAGACCTTGTTATTGGTCTATTCAGGATTTCCACTTCTTCCTGGTTTAGGCTTGGGAGGGTGGAAGTGTCCAGGAATTTATCAATTTTTTTTCCAGGTTTACTGGTTTATGTGCATAGAGTTGCTTGCAATAATCTCTAATGGTAGTTTGTATTTCTGTGGAATCTGTGGTAATATCCCCTTTATCATTTTTTATTGCATCTATTTGATTTTTCTCTCTTTTTTATTATTAATCTGACTAGTGGTCTGTCTAAAATCAGCTCCTGGATTTATTAATTTTTTGAAGAGTTTTTTTGTGTCTCTCTTCTTCAGTTCTGCTCTAATCTTGTCTTCTGGTAGCTTTTGAGTTGTTTGTTTTTTTTTTTTTTTGATCTTGCTCCTCTAGCTATTTCAATTTTGATGATAGGATGTCGATTTTAGATCTTTCCTTGCTTCTCATGTGGGCATTTATTGCTACAAATTTTCCTCTAGACACTGCTTTAAATGTGTCCCAGAGATTCTGTTACGTTGTCTCTTCATTCTCATTGGTTTCGAAGAACATCTTTATTTCTGCCTTCATTTCATTGTTTATCCAGTCAACATTCAAGAGCCAGTTGTTCAGTTTCCATGAAATTGTGTGGTTCTGAGTTAGTTTCTTAATCTTGAGTTCTAATTTGATTGCACTGTGGTCTGAGAGACTGTTTGTTATAATTTCCATTCTTTTGCGTTTGCTGAGGAGTAATTTATTTCCCATTATGTGGTCAATGTTAGAGTAGTCTGTGATATGGTGCTGAGAATAATGTATATTCTGTGGATTTGGGGTGGAGAGTTCTGTAAATGTCTATTAGATTTTCTTGGTCCAGATCTGAGTTCAAGTCCTGGATATCCTTGTTAATTTTCTGTCTCATTGATCTGTCTAATATTGACAGTGGAGTGTTAAAGTCTCCCACTATTATTGTGTGGGAGTCTAAGCCTCTTTGCAGATTGTTAAGAACTTATTTTGTGTATCTGTTCCCGTATTGGGTGCTTATACATTTAGGATAGTTAGCTCTTCTTGTTGCATTGATCCTTTTATCATTATGTAATGCTCTTCTTTGTCTCTTTTTATCTTTGTTGATTTAAAGTCTATTTTATCAGAGACTAGGATTGCAACTCCTGATTTTATTTGCTCTCAGTTTGCTTGGTAAATCTTCCTCTCTCCCTTTATTTTGAGCCTATGTGTATCCTTGCATGTGAGATGGGTTTCCTGGATAGAGCACATTGATGAGTTTTGACTTTTTATCCAATTTGCCAATCTGTGTCTTTTGATTGGAGCATATAGCCCATTTACATTTAAGGTTAATATTGTTATGTGTGAATTTGATCCCTCATTTTGATGCTAGCTGGTTGTTTTGCCCATTAGTTGATGCCGTTTCCTCATTGTGTCCATGGTCTTTAGAATTTGATACGTTTTGGAGTGGCTGATACTGGTTGTTCCTTTCTATTTTTAGTGCTTCATTCAGGAGCTCTTGTAGGGCAGTCCTGGTGATGATGAAATCTCTGAGCAATTGCTTGTTCATAAAGGAATTTATTTCTCCTTTGCTTATGAAGCTTAGTTTGGCTGGATATGAAATTCTAGGTTGAAAGTTCTTTTCTTTAAAGATATTGAACTTTGGCCCCTCTCTCCTTTGGCTTGTAGGATTTCTGCCAAAAGATCTGCTGTGAGTCTGATGGGCTTTCCTCTGTGGGTAACCCGACATTTCTCTCTGGATGCCCTTAGCATTTTGTCCTTCGTTTCAACCCTGGTGAATCTGACGTTTATGACCTTGGGGTTGCTCTTCTTGAGGAATATCTGTGTGGTGTTCTCTGTATTTCCTGGGTTTGAATGTTGGCCTGCCTTGCTAGGTTGGATAAGTTCTCCTGGATAATATTCTGAAGAGTGGTTTCCAGCTTGGATTCATTCTCTCCTTCACATTCAGGTACAGCTATCAAATATAGATTAGGTCTTTTCACATAATCCCATATTTCTTGGAGGCTTTGTTCATTTCTTTTTACTCTTTTTTCTCTAATCTTGCCTTCTCATTTTATTTCATTGAGTTGATCTTCAATCTCTGGTATACTAACTTCTGCCTGGTCAATTCAGCTGTTGAAACTTATGTATGCTTTGTGACGTTCTCGCGTTGTGTTTTTCAGCTCCATTTTCATTGTTTGTTGAAACTTTTAACCTGGTTCATGGTTTCAAGTGCAGGAGGAGAGTTTTTAGGTATCAGTATATATTTAACAA
The DNA here is from genome assembly GCA_004027835.1 of Alouatta palliata. NCBI lineage: Eukaryota > Metazoa > Chordata > Mammalia > Primates > Atelidae > Alouatta > Alouatta palliata. The sequence goes on from PVKV010008873.1 coordinate 27,358, forward strand.
GTTAGGGCACAAACGAGCTATCATTAGAGTCTGAAAACTCGGGCAGCTTGTAGGACCAACTGAGGCACAGTGAGTTCTCTGTTGTGCCTGTGGTGTTTGGATATTACTCCCACTTTCTATAGGTACTTACTCTCAATCCAAAATAGAAACTAAAGAAAGCATTGAAAGCCAAATCAATAGGGATGGTTTTGTCTTCGTATGATGAACAGCTTCTAACAGGGCTGGAAAAGAAATAAGGACAGTTTGTGAAGATGAACATTTTAAAACTACTGTCTGTATAAGACTAACTGAAGGAAAAGAATAGGAATTTTTTTTTTGTTATTCACCATCAATCCAGACACTTAAGTTCAGATCTCAAGGAAATTGCTTTTCTCTTGGGAGTAGAGGAATACATGAACAAAACCAGCAGACTGCCCACGGAGCTGGAAATAACAGGAAAATTACCCACAATTTCTTTCATGGGATGTATTGATTTTATTTCCATTTTAACAATGGGGATTCAGAGCCAGAGAGATTATGGGGCTCTTCTTGGTTGGCAAGAACATCTATCTGGTCAGGATGTTTCGACGTTTGTTCTCTTCTGATACAGAGATACTCTAGGTCAACTGGATTGATCTGAACTAAATTCAAAGAAAATCTACTAAAATATCTCTTAGGAATTTACAATGCAAACAGCCAGTTTCCTTAGGTTCTCTAAAGTTGCCTGGTTTTTTTGTGACCTTGCAATCCCAATTCCATTTTAGCTAGAAATCCAATATAATTCCCAGATGATTGACATGGAATTCAGATTAGATTGGGCTTTGTCCAAAATAGCTGCCCTAACTGTGAGAAATACAAAGAGAATGCTTTCAGAGGACAGCAGACAACAATTTGCTTTGTCACAAGTGAGGGCTGGCATTTTCCTTTCTCAATACCATCCAAAGTTGCTTGAAACCTATGAGAAACCTTGAAACTACATCAGAGTTTCTACTCCAACACCTGAGGAAACCAAAGGCATGTAAAACCTTCATGAGAGGCGTAAGTGAGGGAAAGAAAGCTGAAGTCTGGCATTTCAGAGACTACAGAGCAAATCAGGGGTGGGGGCTGCACAACACCCTGACCCCTAGCAGTGGAAGGTGACAGGATACAAGGAAACTCTTGTATATCGTGCAGAGCTGAGCTTAGTGCTTACTGGGGGAAGCTAAACACATCATTCTCTTTTATGAGCGTGTATGTGTGCGTGCATGTGTGTGTGTGAAAGTATATTAAGCATTATTCCTGAGGAGAAAATTCTAAATTAGCTGAGCAACATACTGATGCAGCAGACAAGCATGACTGGACATTGTACTCACTCAGCAGAATTGATGAAATAGATTATAAGAGACCCGATGCTTAGTACAAAGACAAGGATCACCTGAAAATGAAAAACAGGGACAAATTAAATAAATCAACAGAAGTGTGTTTTCTCTTTTTATTGTACCTATGTACATGAAGCCATTTATTCACATATCACTTATGTTAGCATTCATTAATTCATCCATTTATTCATTCAAGAAAACTTGATTGGACCTTTTCTGAGTATTAAAAAAATGAACACGTACCCATTTTACTTACCAAATTTTAACTCACACACACATTTCAGAATACACAGTTTGTCCTTCTTGTTGTTTCTAGAGCCTTTAATCTTTGATCTAGAGATGTCCTATCATGTATTCATTCATCAAACATCTATTAAGTGCTTAATAGGCATTATGCAATTTATAACATGCTAGAAAAGAAGGAGCTATTGGAAATAGACCCTGGATTTGAATTGTTGGTGATATGATAGAAGAAATAATTCCAGACATGTGCTCTCTAAAGGATAGCCAGAATTTTCACAGTAGGGAAAATGCTACAAGTGAGAAGAAAGTGAGATTTTACCATCCCAATGCCTCTGGTCTGTAAAACAGGGGAAACTTGGGGAATGCAGTTAGAAACTATCCATTCAAAGCCCTGGATGTGTTTGGATAAAATCTTTTGCAACCTTTGTGACATTTCAGGTTAATTTTAGGTAATTTAACATTCCTCCAGTTATATATAATTTACAAACCATCCAGCTTTTGAACATGTTTAGTGGAGTGTAATTCTAACAATGAAACTCTGAATTTTATTTATGATTAAATTTTTATTTATTTGTTTATTTATATTTACTTATTTACTTTGAGACGGAGTCTTGCTCTGTCCCCAGGCTGGAGTGCAGTGGCACCATCTCGGCTCACTGCAACCTCCGTCTCCTGGGTCCAAGTGATTCTCTTGCCTCAGCCTTCCGAGTAGCTGGGACTACAGATGTGTACCACCCTATGCCCAGCTAATTTTTGTATTTTTAGTAGAGACAGGGCTTCACCATGTTGGCTGGGATGATCTCTTAACCTCATGATCCGCCTACCTCAGCCTCCCAAAGTGCCGGGATTACACGTGTGAGCCACTGTGCCCAGCCAAATCTTCTGTTTATTTTAGCTCAGATATTCCTCGGGTGGGCTATGTATATTAGGAAAGGACTCAGTTTCACCTCTATTAACTCTTTCTAGGTTTTTATTCCTAGTTTCTGCTGACTAGGCTACCTCTGACCTCTCCAGAATTGTAGCTCCATGTGGGGAGGAAACAGAAAGGGGAGATCAGAGAAGAAATTGTCTTGCTGGACTGGTATTAGATAATGATGTTCACACCCTGGGGTTCTCTGGGTATGAAAAGTCTTTAATGTTTACCTTCATGGGTGATCTCATTGCTCTTTTGAGATTCCAACTTAATTCACATTCAAATTCCACAAATATTTCTCTAGCTCCTGTTATGACCCAAGTACTACTCTTCTGTTTATCAGTGAGCAATATACGCAAAGATCCCTGCCCTCTGCAGCCGAGATGACAAATGGAAGATAATTAATATGCAAATTATCTGAAATGTTAGAAGCTAAATGCTATGAAAATAAAGCGAAACAAAATAAAGGGGAGAAATGCAAGGGGAAGGGGAAGAGGGAAGGCAGTCTGATATTTAGTGGCTGAACATTCCATTTGTGATTCCCTTGATTTCAGTGAAGCGTGTTCTTTCACTGCAACTGTTCTCTCTCTCTCTTTTGTTTTCTGCTGGAACCCTTATCCTCCCAGATTCCCCATTCACCTGGTTATAGAAGTCTCTCCCATGTGATCTACGTCAGGCCCAAGGAAACTCTTAAGGTTTCTTTGCTCCAACAAACACTGGAAGGGACAGATTATGCAAAGCTCCTTCCAAAAATGCTCTTCTATGTTTAATTTACCCTAGTTTACATGTGATTGGGTAAGAGGCTGGGAGCTTCAATTGGTTTTCTTTCAACTACTTTGTAAGTGGTAGTGTTGGGGGGTCTCAGCTGTTATTGTAAGTTACATTTAAAAAATCTAGGTTAAAGTGTTGATGAAGATAGTACTAAGTTTGAGGATCTCATGCAGATATTCATTTACAAGTGTGACCTGAAGCTCAGAAAAGATGTTGGGAGTGGAGATACATACATACACACATATACTTCCACTTCAAACATCTTTCAATAGCAGCATATTGGTAATTATTAATTTTAGTGAAATACTTTTGCTTTTCTTTACATATGATTATGTACATTGTTTCTCTCATGAAATCCCATAAAAGGTTCATGCAAAAATCATATATTGACAGATTTCTGGAAAGATGATGGCATACATGTCGTATGTTTACAACCCCCCCAAACCATGGAAATGAACAAAAACACATAAGTAAATTTAAAAAGAAAAAAAAATTATCAAAATTAAGAACTGCATACCACAAACCCAAAGAATATTTTCCAGAAATTACAGGGAACAGACAGCAAAATGTGTATTACAACCAAAAGAAGGCACTGGGAGCAGACAGCTTTGCGGACACTAAAAAGAGAAAAGATCACCTGGTGCCCAGGAAGCACACCATCCAGAGACAAAACTCCTTACCTGAGGAATTTAGAAGTGATTAGACTTTCCTATTATCTAAATCAGGCATCTAGTTCCAGGTTTCTTTCCCCCAAATTTATAACTATAATTTCTATATGTCTCCAGAATGCATGCATGCTGAAACTCACTGTGTAACCCTCGTTGACATCAAGGCCCACAACGTCTACAAATGTAATCATTTATTATGACCTATGTGGCTAATAAGGTCCAAATTACCCTTAAGCTCCTGCTTTAAGGTCCAGAAATACCCCTAAGGAAAAGTCCATCTCGGCACACTCAGTCCTGTTTTGCTGAAGCACCTTGCTGAACTCTACGGCAGTTTTCCTGCATTCCAATAACACTTTCCTTTTTCAAACCTATAGTGTTGTCAGTCATTCTTACCAACTCTCAAGATGACTACTTTCTGATGCCAGAGCTCTGCCATGTCGCCCAACAGACACTGTTCAGTGATCTGGGTAGAAATGAGAAATAATTCTGAGAAGAGCTGTACATTTTTCTTGGATTGGAGGAGCAAAATCTGGAAGAGCTGACTATTCAGAGATGGGTAGAAAGCCGTGTGCCTGAGCCATGGAGGCCATGGATTGGAGATGGGGCCATTCAGCCAAAAGTGGCCAAAAGGAGACACTCTGAGGCTTAGTAGTCCCAGAGGAGGAACCTCTTGGCTAGTGGCAACAGTTATTTTTCTAGGAGGCACATTAGAAAGAAGTCAAAGAAAAAGTAACTAAAAGAGTAGAGACCTCATCCAGACAGAGCCTTGTTTGTAGAGTTGCTGGCCCCAGCCTTATTCCCCATCTGAGGAAACACATAGAAACCTGGGACTTCGATTTTCACAACAAGATCTAAAAATCCCTATTTGGCTAGTGGATAGTTGTAGGGGTCTTCAGATAAGAAATGAAATCCAATGCAGTCTAAAAGGTCACCCTGAGTACTCTAAACCTTTGGGAATATTAACTTATCATGGAAAACTGCCTTTTTTATGAGAAGTATAGGAAAACAGGAGGATCAGGCAAAGAAAGTACGTAGAATGACTTTCATGAAAGTGTTAACTCAGAATCTGTTAAGATTCAACATTTTAAAATTACAATTAGAGTTTCCAGTGAGATTTGAGAGGATATTATACTGATAAAATAAATGCAGCCGACAATCAGAAGGAAGAATAATTGAGTAAGAGAGTTCTTGGGGCAGGAGGGAATGTGATTGACAAAATTAAAATCTCAATACAGGTACTGAATAGCAGAATGGATACTGATGAAAGTGAACTAGAATAAAGGAATTCTCCAAGATCACCAAGCAAAAAATCCAAGATAAAAATTATAATTAAAAGGGCAGGGAGGTTATATGTAAGACAAACAACTATTATGGGCATTCTAGAAGAATAAGACAAACACTTTTACCAAAAAAAAAAAAAAAAAAAAAAAAAAAAAAAAAAAAAAAAAAAAAAAAATAGCTAAAGTAAAAAGCAAAAGGTGATTCCCTGAACTGAAAATTGACCTGAGTCTAGATTGAAAAGGCCCACCAAAGCTTGTCAGGCAGGAAACACTGAAAGAAGACACACACATAGCCACATCATTGCGAAAATAAGACTGACTTTGTAATTCTCCTTTCTAATCTGTATCAATCGGGATCCAGCAGGGAAAGCAGAAATTATACCAGTCATTTTAAGAGAATTGAATTTTAAAAACTTATTAAGTAGATTGGAGTAGCAGAAAGGCAAGAAGAGGAATTTGGGCATAAATAACGGTGAGCTTCTGAGCTTCTGCACCCCAGTGGCTGGGGGAACAACAAGAAAGAGGTTGGAATTCTCAAAATTTAGTAGTTTAAAAGAGGTGCTCTTTGGGAGTGGGATTCAGACTTTCTATGAAAAGAGTGAAACTCTGTAAAATATTTGAAGAGATGTATTCTGAACCAAATATGAATGACCATGGCCCACGACCCAGCTGTCAAGAGGTCCTGAGAACATGTGCCCAAGGTGGTCAGGGTACAGCTTGGTTTCATACATTTTTAGGGAGGCATGGGACATCAATCAAATACATTTAAGAAATACATTGATTTGGTCCAGAGAGGCAGGACTCAGAGCAGTGGTGGAGCAGGCTTCCAAGCTATAGATAAATTTAAACATTTTCTGGTTGACAATTGGTTGAGTTTTGTCTAAAGACCTGGGATTGACAGAAATGTTCTGGTTAAGGTAGAAGATTGTGGAGACCAAGGTTCTCTGAAGTCTTATGGTGGCTGCCCTTAGAGACAATACATGACAAATGTTTCCTATCCAGATCTTTAAAAGGTGCTAGACTCTTAGTTAATCTCTTTAGGACTGGGAGGGCCTGGAAGAAAAAGATCTAGCTATATTAACAGAGATTCTTTACAGAGGTACACATTACCCCATAAAGGACAGCAAAGGCAAGGCTGTTTTAATATATGGCAAAGAAACATGTTTTGGGGTAAAATATTTTGACTTTCTCCTTCTGGCATAATATTATGCCAGTCAGATTGGAAAGTAAGTCACAATATAGGGTTAAATAAAACCCATCTGATGAGAATTTATGGTTTGTAGGGCATAACTCCCCAGATCCCTTAGGTAAGAATTTGGACAAGATAAAAAATATCAGAGCTCACTCCTCAAGACTTAAGAGGAAGGATCCCGGCACAGATGCTAATTGTGCCTCCGCAGAGACACTGTGAGCTGCTCCTGGCAGTGTTGGAAAAAAAAAAAAATGGAAACAAGAACTAAGTACAACAACGGGACTACAAATCTATTATTGACTAGGTGAGACTGAAAGGAACAGATACAAAACACGGAAGCAACAAGCAGTTCTCTTTCTGACCTCTAGGCTTCCTCGTCTCGTACTCCCTATTGGCAGAGTCTAGGAGCAAGCTTACAGAAGAGACATACTTACTAAGTTCAGACTCCACCTCACAAAACAGAGGAGAGAGACTGCATTGGGAGCTGCTAGACAATAGCTTTGTACCTGGCATGTGGCCCTAAGTTCTAGAAGACACTGGAGCAGCTTTTACAGTTTTAGGAAAAACAGACTGCAAGTCAAGAGTTCTAAAGTCAACCATGTTGTTGTTTACTTGTAAGAGCAAGAAAAAACATTTTTGTACTCTTAAAGATTCAGAAAATATTACTCAATCCTCCGGCAATTATTCTCATGCAAAAGGAGCATATAGATATAAAAAACACATAAAGAAATATAGGGCAGATAGTTTGTTCTGCATTTGATTTGCATAATGCTTATAACAATCTATTAAAATTAAATTATCCACATTAGAGGATGCCAAAAAATAAATTAAAGTAATAAAAAAATAAAGTAGAACTATAAATATCAGCCGATGGTCAGTGCTTACTCTGCCTTGAGTGGTTTACATGTATTATGATAGAATTCTCTCTGCGACACTCTAATGGGTGTTATTATAACCTCCTTTATATTCAGATTATGTGAATTAACTTCAATTTAGAAAAATTAACTCACTCAAGATTACATAGTGGGAAGTGGAGGAGTGAGTGTTGGAACCCAAATCTCCTGAAATTCACAAGCATACAGTTCAGCCTCTCTGCTGAGATATGAAATTCAGACCCTGGCAGAGCTCCTAGTGTGTGTCCAATACCTGTTCTCTCTTTCTTTACTAACAGATCTCCCATTTGTTTGTTTAAGCCAATATTTAGATATTCTATTATGCAGTAAATTTAATCTCTAAATATTATAATATAAAAACCAATAAAATAGATCACCATAAAGGAAAATGATTACATTCCCCTGGCAAATTAAAAAATAAATGCATTTTTAAATCAACACAAGAACAAAAATCCAGCTACATGACACTTATGAAAGACACACTTAAGAGGAATTAAGAAAGAAAGATTGAAAGAGAGCTAGGCAAAGATATCTCAGTCAAGTAGGAATAAAATGAAAACAGAAAGATTAATGTTACATGCTAATATTGCATTCTAAAATATTCCAGCAAAAGCAAAACAAACCAAAAACAATACAAAATTTGGCAAAAATGGATATTTCATATTGATAAAAGGCCAAGAAGATTCATATTGATATCAGCCAAGAAGATATAAAAATGACTTTGTCTATCAATAGATATCATATAAGAATATATCATTCAAAGTTTGCTGGAAATACATGACAGTCAATAAAACTAAAAAATTATAAATGAAGCTTTCTGACATGTCCATTTCAATCATTCAGCAAATAATTAAGGATATGGAAAACACATATAACATAATTAGTATTGCTCATACATTGAATAGATAATACATAGTCTTTAAAAATTCCATTACATAGTAGTAAAAATTGATTATGTACTAGGCAACAAAGAATTTCTCCATAAATTCTGTGAAGTAGAAATCATAAAAGCTTTGACATTCTTGGACCATAAATTTCTACCGAAGTAGAAAAGATAGCCACTCTATCCCCAGTCAAAAACTTGTCCATCCAAGGAAAGTGAAAGCATGCATTTCTCTAAATGGATCATGAATCAAACAAGAAATCAAAATTAAAATTTAAACAGTTTGGACCAGGCATGGTGGCTCATGCCTCTAGTCCCAGCACTTTGGGAGGCCAAGGCAGGTGGATCACCTGAGGTCTGGAGTTCAAGACCAGCCTGGCCAACATGGTGAAACCCTGTCTCTACCGAAAATATAAAAATTAGCTGGGCATGATGGTGCATGCCTGTAATTCCAGCTACTGGTGAGGCTGAGGCTGGAGAATCGCTTGACACCAGGAGGTGGAGGTTACAATGAGCCAAGATGGTGCCACTGCACTCCAGCCTGGGTGACAAGAGTGAGACTCCATCTCAAAAAAAAAAAAAATTAAACAACTTAAAAGATGAATTCTGCATCAATAAAACTAAGAGCATTACTTGCCATTGTCTCTGAGATATAGCCAAAGAAGTACTCTGAGGAAAAATTATGATAAAATTAAATTCAATTCAAAAAACTGGAAAATTCAGGCAACCCAGATGTCTGTTTTCACTGTGAAGGCTGTGCAAGATGGTGGGACCTAGCCTGGGCTTGTGGTATTGTCTTCTGTATCTGGGCTAAGTCGAGCGAGGCGATAAAACTCTGGCCCTGAATACAAGGATATCCAGCCTGACAACAACTATTACCCTATCCAATGGCCAAGCTGACCCAGAGTGCAAAGGATGAGCTGGATCTCAGAAAGACACTCATCGAAGCTGCCCTAGCCAAGAACACAAGCTCTGTGTTGGAAGATCCAGTGGTCTAGTGAATTCACCAACAGAATGTTGAAAGGAGGAAGTCAAGTACGGCCAGATCCTTCAGGACACAGACTCAGGGAACTACGGACAGGAGAAATTTGGAAATTACCAAGCTGCTTCTGTAAAGGAAGGGGAAAGTGTCCAGCCCAACCCCACACCACCTTCCACCAGCCACTGAGGAACTTTCCTGGGGTGCCAGCCTGGGATGGGTCAGGTACCCATCCTCCAGGGGACCATTTCTACCAAGTCCCTGTGTCTCTTGTTGATCTGGCCTTGAAGTGGATGATTACTGACAGCCGGGACAAGGCATGGATGTAGATTCCAGATGTGAGTAGGGGCACTGCTAGAGCTGCTGGGTTTCTGCAATCAGGATCAGTGATTAGAAGAAAGTGCCAAGTGCGCGAGACGTCCAAGACTAGTCACTGCTGGTGACAGAGGCAGGTAGAGTCTCCAGGGGGAAGGAGCCCAGGCCTGTCTGGCATAGCTAACAGTGTGAGCCACTGCAGCTGAAAACACCTGTGCTAAGGATGTTCTTTTTAAAGGGCAAGCTTCACAAGAACCATTGAGCAATGTGTGTATTACCCATTAATCCTTTTTGCTCTGGAGGCTAGAATTAGCTTTCTCTGCCCCACCTCCTTGCAAAGAGGAAATGTGGATTTAGGGTTTCCTCCCAAGAGACTTAGGACCCAACCAGACTTCTCTTTTCTCAGCTTGGGATGGACTTTTATTTTTTTTAATTATTTTATTATTTTTTACTTTTTTATTAAGACAGGGTTTTGCTCTGTTGCCCAGGCTGGAGTGGGTGACGTGATCTCAGCTCACTGCAGCCTCAGCCTCCTGGGCTCAGACTGTCCTCCAACCTCAGCCTCTCAAGTAGCTGGGACCACAGGTGTGCATTACCACACCTGGGTAATTATGTTTTTATTATTTTGTAGAAGTGAAGCTCACTATGTTGCCAGGCTGGTGTCAAACTCCTGGGCTCAAGTGATTCTCCTGCCTCAGCCTCCCAAAGTCATGGGATTACTGGGATGAGCAACCACGCCTGGCCAGGATGGACTTTTGGATGGTAAGAGGAAACAGTTTGGGTATCAGAAAAGGTTTATGAGAAAATCCTCATCCTGAAATGTAGCATGTGATACATTCATTATAACTGACTAGAGGGGGAGAAAAGGAATATTAAGAAAAATACTAAAATTAAGAAAGCTAAAGAAGATATTAATTATACATATGTGTGTATATAAATTCTACACACACACATGTATATATATATATATATATATATATATATGTAGAATTAATGAATAAGGCTATTTTTTTACGAGGCTAATGAAACATATCTCCAAAAAGGCTAAATGAGACCAAAAAGAAGGAACATGACTTGTGAGGAAAGGGGAAGAAGGGTGCGAATTAGAGAAAGAGAGGCATATCAAACAAAAACAAAAACAAAACAGGTTCTTTCTGACCAAAGCTGGAATTTAATCAGTGGGGCAGTCAAGGAGAGAAAAAGCTGTCCTCTCTCTGCTGGCTCCCCTTCCTTGGAAAATGACCTGTGGCTTGTGTTCATTTAAAATCAAGGTGACTATATTATTTACTGTCCAAACATACAGACTTTAAAGAATCAAAGAGGCTCTATTAACAATTGCAGTGGGACAGCTAGCAGAAAGCGGCATTTATGATCATCCTAGTTACAACATCACATGTCATGTTGCTTAGTAATTACTGCTTAATGCCTCTAACACATATTGTTTCCAATAATAAACAATGGAAAAATGGGGTAGCAGGTTTGAAATCTCAAGATAGGTGCAAGAAACCAAAAGGGAATCTAAATTTCCTGACATCTGTCTCAAAATACTATTTTATATATTTTTTCTGGATTGGATTGTCATTATAATTTTTATTAAACAACATAAATATATTATAATCTGGTCATTATAAAACATAAAAAGTAAAATTTTATAAAAAATTCATCCATGAGATGGATTTTTAAAATTAATATAGGTATTTGTAGATATCACTTATTGTTAGAATGAAACAGGGTTCAACATCAATATTAGTCATTGTTGGCTTACAGATATAAGTCCTGAGATAATGTTTTTAAAAATATGTTTATTATATGCACAATCTATATATATTTATACTTATTAACTCATGTAATAATGACAACACTACAATAATGATTACAATGTTAACTCATTTTTATAGCTCATTTATTGAAATCTATAGATAGTATTTTCATCTCCACTTTATAATTTTTACATTACATTTCTATGAGATATGTGTCAGTTTCCTCATTTAAAGAGGTGATGATAGTGCCTCTCTTGAAATAAAAACAGATTGTGAAATGGTAGTAGGGAAAAGGAAAACGGGCATGTGGGATTCTCAGCTTCATCAATGTTAGGAAGTAGAACCTAGGAAAGTTGGAGAACTTCTCGCATCTGCTGACCCTTCAGAAATCTGTTGACATCCCTCCCTTTCTCGTGGGGTGTATCCCTATTTGAAGACAGGAGCTACAGACTAACCTGAATCCAGGTCTAATTTTACCTCCACTGGCTTCACTAGCCATTCATTTTACTACTCTCCATAAAGAAGTGCCACAAGAAGTAACAAATTATTTCAAAATTTATATTTATAGATACAATTATAGGAGGAGAAGGGTATCCTAAGTGGACTGAACACCTAAATAAGAAAAATCGGACAATGTTGCTGGGAATTTGCAGAGGTTTGAAGGAAGAAACTCATGGTAGTAAGTACTTTCATCTGGGAATGGGGTAAGGAAGAAACTTGATTTTTACTTTGTACCTTTAAACTATTGCATCACGTGCATCAAAAGATAAACAGTAATATCCATAAATGATTAGTGCAGAGAAAAAACATAAGGTAATCACCTGCAAAAAAAATTCTAGGAACGTAGTGTAGTGTTTCCTGCCAGTGTCTTCTATATTCATATGATAAAGATTTCTAAACTGTATCCTCATGCTATATACCAAAATAAATTCTTGATGCTCCATGGTATATTCAATATAAAATATGGAATCAGGAAAGGAAATGAGAAAAAAATAAAGATACAACTCATCTCAAGATGGTGGAAAAGATTTATTTTATTTTCACGTAAACAATGCATATAAAGTATGAAGAGACCGATCTTTTCCACTATGTTTTATGTTTTTCTTTTCTTTTCCCTAGAGATTGGATTACATTAGGAAAATGAGCAAAAAAACCCCAGCAAAGTAAGTTATTTAATCACTCCAAGCACCGTTTTTGAAATATTCTTTCCCATTTCCAAATGAATTATGATGCTTTATTTGTGCATTTAGTTGCTTTGTATACTAAGGTTGACAACTGTTGTTGTTGCCAGAGGCCTAATTTATTTACAGAGAGGATTACACTGTTATAGAAAAGGTTATGCATTTACAGAAAGTATTTAAGGCAGAATACAAGAACACAAAATGCTAGATTACCTGGAAAAAAAAAAAAAAAGAAGCCAGAGAAACAGAATGTAAACATACGATAGTGCTTAGGATGATGCTAAAAATATATACACTTGCTAGTAAGCCATAATTTTGGTTTTACATTTTCTAGCCACAAAGCAGTAGAGAAACACAGTCAGTTACATAATTAACAATAAAAATCTGAAATAGGAGTAGGACAATTGTTTGCGAATAGGGTCATATTTGCAACTAAATTCAGAAGAAAAATTTCTCCATAGGTAGTTGATATAACACACCAAACCCATAGATATACTCAACACCAAACCCATAGATGCTACAGAGTTGATCAATACCTTGTCATATTCTATTAATATTAATAATATAGGAAGGCTTTTAGAAGGCATCCTGTTTTGAAGGGAATCGTTTTATTTGACTGTTGGAATTCCTTTCTCACTTTCCTTCTTTCTCTTTTCCTTTTTCTTCTTTTGCTTTTTATTCCATCTTCCTGTTTTCCTCTCCCTCATTCTTCCTTTCCTTATTCTCCTCTTGGGTGGGTGCCCATGTATTCATCCTCAAAGTATCAAGAGCATTCGTTTGTAGGGTATATAAAAATTTGCTATTGTGGGGTATTTTCATATAGATACTTTGTCTTCATTGCAAAAGAACATGTAATGATTTCTTTTCCATGACCTGGAACTGTATTTTTAGCATTAGAGATATCTATTCCTTGAAGGTTTTAGAGACTGGACCTTGAAATCATCCAAGTCTCTCATCAAAGGGGCAGACAGGGAGGGTGGTGATGATGATTATGGGTCTTTGACAACTGTATTTTTTCCAGATATTTGGTCTGTGTAAATATCTTCTCTTATGGACACTTTTGGTAATTCATATTATCCTAAGAAATCATTTAGTTTTCAAAATTAATTGCATGTAAAGTTTTTAAATTTCCTTTTAATGTGTACGTATTTTCTCATTTAAATGTCTTATTTCATATATTTGTATTTTTTCCTTGTTTATAGACTAGCCATTGATTTCTCTATTTCATTGTCTGAAGTAATCAGCTGTTTCGTAATTCATTAATTTCTAACTATCTTTTAAATTTATTCTGCTTAGATTTAATGTTTTCATTCTCTAACTTTTTGAGCTTGATACTTAGTTCATTTATTTTATTTTTCATTTATCAAAATCATTTTTTAATGTTTTATATATTTTGTGGTTATATTTTTGGTGTAGTGATATTGATGTTATATCTTTTTGTGATTTGTTACATTTGTCACTTCAAAGGTTATGGTTGAATTGTGTTGAATTCAAACTTATGTGATATTAAAATTGTACTTCTAATTTCTACCATCATTTTCCTGGCATACCTTTGACAATTCCTTTATTTTCAGCATTTAGTGCCTCTTGAACCTTAAAATACAGTTGGACCATGTCAGCTCATGCTTTAAGATCTCAGACTTCCCTTTGCCTTAGAATTGAGTGATTCTCTTTGAGTCCTTTAGCCCCTGTCTATGAATCTTAAGGCACTGAGCCATTTTCCAGTCTCTTCTCAGACCTTGCCGTCCCCTGACCTCCATGTCCCTAGCACAGGAGTCTCCTTTTGGTGCTTGCAGTAAACTCTTGTGATGCTCTTTGCCTCCACAATTCTATTCTCTCAATCTGGAACCTCATTCCCTTAATTCTTCAATTGCTTTATTCTTTGTCATCATACTTTAACTCAAATATTATCTTTTTAGAGGTTTTTTTTTTTTTTTTCTTTGATCACTGTGATCCAACTCCAAACCACCAAACCTCACCAACACTTCACTCATATTTCCCTCATGGCATTCATCATTTGAATTTATCTTATGTATATATGTATGCATTTTTCATATCTATCTCCACTAGAACTTAAGGTTTTAAATGCAAGACTCTTGCCTGCATTTTCCACTATATCTAGAGTGTCTGCCTAGCACATACTTGGCAAACAATAAATATTTGTTGAAAGAAGTAACATAATTACAAAGGAAGGAAAGAAGGATAGAAAGAAGGAACTGTAAGCCATTTTCTTAAAACCATGCTTGAGATCTCTGTGGCGCTCAGTTATGCCTTTCAATGCTAGAGTACTTTTTTAGATAGGGTCTCTCTGTCGCGCAGGCTGGAATGCAGTGGCGTGATCACAGCTCACTGCAGCCCTGCAGCCTTGACCACCCAGGATGAAGCGATCCTCCCATCTCAGCCTCCTGAGTAGCTGTGACCACAGGTGCAGGCCAACACGCTGAGTTAATTTTTAATTATCTGTAGAGATGAGGTCTTGCTATGCTGCTCAGGCTGGTCTTGATCTCCTGGGCACAAGCGACCCTCTTGCCTCTGCCTCTCAAGGTGCTAGATTACTGGCATGACCACTGCACCTGGCCTAGAGTACTTATTCTAGTCTAAGCTTTACTCCATACCTCCTGCTATTCCACATAGATAATCACCAGCTGTTATAGGTTAAAATAATACTGTTTCCCTTCATTAAATAAGTAATTTTTATTGATACGTAATTTGTAATTATTCCTTTTCCACCCACTTCCCATATGCAATGCTCATATAATGGATGTTGTAAGTTCTCTTCTCCCTTATTCCAGTGACCTTTTATACATTATTCCCAAAGTTATTTTCACACAAACATGACTTCAACATTTGAAGAGATCCTGACCAAGAAATCCCTAATATCATCAGAGAGAATTACAAAATCTTTCTGCAATGGGTCATACCCACAGAGATTTCAGGAAAAGAGATCAAAAACTTTAGAAGACAGAAAATGGAGAGGCACATTTCCAGATGATTCGACATTCCCTGGCGCTTTTACGAAAGCAATTTTACTTATATACTTCCAAGCAAGTTTTAACAATGTATTAGATTGAAATTAAGCAGTAACTGGAAAAGAGCCATGTTTTTGCTAATTACAAAAAGCAGATGATAATCTCTAGCTCACATGAACCTACTTCCACCACAAGACCATCTGATGGCAGCATACCCCTAATTACGAGATTCATCTTTTCATATTTTAGATCAAACTACACGACTGAAATAATGATCAGTGCAATCTTCATTTATAGGGCATCTGCTATTTCCAGATAATGGGAAATAAACATTTCTGTGACATAGTATGTTATCCTTAGGAACTCACCGTACTCTGGGAGAGACAGGCATGAGCACAGATAATTTTAATAGCAATGCTACGTGAAATTAAAGAAGCCAGAGGAGGAGCTCTTAGCCCAATAAAGAGGTAAGGTTAGGCTTCCCCTAGGAGATAATGCTAGAAGTGAGATTTAGTATGTTCAAATTACTGAGATTAAAATAGGAAGTAGAGTGATAAATATCATAGAGGGGCACTAAAGACTAGTTTGCTAATGAAATAAAGAGGTCTATTGGAATCAAAGGAGAGGAAAGTAGCTATACATTTCAGGGCTGATTAGTTTACTAAACATTTTTTTAAAATATCTTTGTCCATATCCACCTGCATATATAAGGATAACCAAATGCTCACAACCATTGCCCTAACAAAGCTTTCTTCCTAGTGGAGAGAGACTGATAATAAATACAAAATATAATTATAACGCATAATTAGTAATTATATAATTATAAATATATAATTAAATAATTAGTAAACATATATCGCTATAATTATAAATGTATAATTATCTAATCAGTAATTAACTATATTAGTAAGACTATAGTTACTAATAATTATATAATTATTACATATATTATATAAATACATATCACTATATAAGGTATTATATATTATTAATTATATAATATTAATATATAGTATGATTTTATATTAATATACAATTATTATAATACAATATAACTATTAGCAATTATATTCACTCCAGAGATAAACAAAACAAGATAATGAGTAAAAAACGGTAGAGGGGGTGGTGGTGATATTTTAGACGAGACGACCAAGAGAACATCAGGTGTCTACCTGGAGAATCGATTTATACTGACTGTAATCACACCTATGGCTATAGTTTGTTAGCAAGCTAACATTGAAAGTGTACTTACCAACACTTGCCCTACAAAGGTCTGAGCTGAAAGCAACATTTCTATACGATCACGAAATTGTCCCTGGAAGTAGAGGCTTCTTACAGGGTTCTTACCGAAGCCACCTGATGTGAACAGTTCCTACGATCAAGAGAAAGAAATTGAAGATGTGAGCTGGATCTCAGAGAAAGAAATCTGTTTTACTTATGTTGATAGAGCCTCTTGTGATGGTATCAGTCGGAAATCATTCTACCTTGTCTAAACCAGGGAACCCTGAAGTTGCTTATTCAATATTTCATAATACGGATTTTACTGGATTTGCATTTTTCTGGTTTTCTGCACAGCTTTTTTATACTAAATTCTGCAGTCTTCCTCCATGTCTTTCTCACATATACTTAGTCCTATACCCTTCAAACTGACATCACTGCAAGGATCAGAATTAGGAGCAGCATGCTTCTTTCTGCTCTAGATATAAGTGTAACAGTTTCCATCGAGATATGTGGACAAAGAAAAAAAGATTACAAAATGGACTTTTAGGTGATTACTTAAGTGTCCACATTTTGTGAGAGAAGGGGGAGGTTTTCAGCATTTTTGTGTTGCTTTTAGTTTTTTGCCTGGTGTTATATTCTGAAATTGTACTCCTTCCTCACATTTATAGAATGTCTTTACTTATTATATTTAAATGTTATAGTAATCTCATATGCTAAAATTAGGCATGATTAAATCAATTTTATATTGCTATGAAAACCAGGATATAGAGAAATTGAATGACTTTCCTAATATCAGGCAATGAGGAAAGGCTGGAGCCTGAGCTAGCATCCATTGTTTGTTGATAATAGTCTAGACTCAGCACAAAGAAATATCTGAACCAACTAGGACTAGCCACACCAAGCTGACTGAGTCTCTCCGACTCTTAAAAAAGCTCATTTTATATAAAGCCAGGATTTCAAAATCACTTAATTTTTCTACTCATATTTTCTGAATGATTGAAAGGGAAGTCTCATTAAAAAACGCTTTGATAAAGTTCACATCCTGATCAGTGTTTTGTCCTCTAATACTCAGTGACTCATGTGTGTTCCTAAATGTTGTCTGGGAACTAATTTTAAAAAACACTAGGTATGACATTAGTATAGAACACTCGTTTGAATTCCATCATCAAATTGGAGCTACCTTCTGTGGAAAAAGAAATTGGTCTTAAGATATAATAAAATCATACTTATAGATGTAATAAATGTTTTAAAATGCACATTTAAGGAGAGAAATTATAACTCTCCAAATACTTTTTAAAATAGCTCTTCATAGTACACCTAGATTTCTGACTTTTTTTTTGTTTTTGTTTTACATTTGTCCAACTTCTCCAAAGGCTTAGAGAAAAACAGGGCACTCTCAATCTAATGAAACAAAACAACTTATTGAAAAGTAACTCAACTTTGATCAAACTCTTTCCTCAAGATTCACAAGCAGAACAGTACAGCATTCTGGTTACTCAGGTTCACTTCTTAACATTTTGCAACATTTGCTAAATATTTGTAATTAAAGGGTACATCTGGATTGAAGTATAGACATAAGTTACACCCAAAGTAAGAGATGAAAAATATAGGAAATTGAAAAATGTACTCTCATATTTTTGTAATCACACAAAGATGAACATGATAGAGAAGAAGAACATTTCCTGGAGCATAAGACTAAGAAGATTGAAAAATCCTACAAATTGAGTTGTGTGTTGAAAACAACAAAACAAGGTAGAAACCAGGAGGCAGATTCATCATAGCTATTTACCCATGAGTCAGTATCCTACAATTCTTCCTACAATTGTTACGCCACTGCTCAAAGTCGTTAATGTAGAAATAATCAATAGAGCAAAGTTGTTTGGGAGCAAAATCTATGAGTTTCAATTTGGACAATTTTCAGATATGGAAATCAAAATTCCATATTACCAATTACCTTAAAAATTTATCAATTTATACATTATATTTTATGTAGATTTTTAGCACTAAAAGCAATGTTTTAAGTAAATTTTCAATATTATGATGCACAGGTGAAATGTGTTCTGTTATGGAAATTGGTATAATCTATCAGAGAAAGAAAGTTTGGGAAGCAAAAACGGAAACAAACTACATAGAGTAAATAAACCTCTTCGCCTTTGACCTCTGATAATAGAACATCCATTACACAGCATTTGAAAGTTTTATTTCAAGCTCTTAAGCAATGCCTTATCTGTATAATACATTATTTATTCTCATCATTATCGTTTGCCAGCTGCTATTCAACAACATCAACTCCTGCTAAGCTTGTTTGGGTATAAGAAGTGTCCTTGCATTTATGACTGGATGGCACATGCGTGTGTACGTGGGCTTCTCTGTGCATGTGCAACTCAATGTGTTGTCTTTACATGGTATACAAAAGGCAATGTATGCATGTCAGTACGTATGCATTATGCACGAATGATTTATAAAAGCAGGGTTGACGTTGATGTCTTGTTCCTTTTCACCTCCTTTCTATGACCTGGCACCGTTCTCTTGTTAAGATTCAAGATAGAGGCATGGACATAATGTTTATGAACCTTTTTTTCAGAACAGTGACCTCTGTTTCCAGAGCTAACATTAATCATTATCCACATAAGACACTGCTTTTTCCAGTGATGGTAGAAAGAAGAGGCCTGGTCCTGTCTCTCCAGGCTTCAGAATGTACCCTTTCTGAGGCGCCAGGCCATAGATGCTGAGTCTGTTAGCCTGAAACGCTGAATGAAGCCTAGATCTTTTGCTAAACAGAAACCTACCCCAAACCCATCTCTGACTTACACACAGGGATCCCTAATAAGGAGACTGACCAAGGTAATTCCTGTTCCCTTGATGATTTGCCATTTTTTAACAGCTCTCCAGATCAGCCTGAAGATCAACAGGATGATGAGTCCACTGAAGAAGGTTACAAAGGAGGAGAGAATGAATGCTGTTTGGATCTCAGCTGTGCAGGAAATTTTCATCAGGTCTTCCCCATTTTCATCTTTTAGCTTAGTCTGAAACATGTTTGAGACAGCAGTCAGAATTGCCAGGCCATTTGATGACATCGTGGTCACCTGGTAACAATTCCAGGAGTCAGAGTTCACTGTACCACAGTGTTCCAACGCTAGGTGTGATAACCAGTGAGAGGTTCCAGGAACAAGGGTCTGCCAACCCCCTGGTGCCAGCTCATGGGTTGTGAATGAATACACAACTGGAGATGGCTGGGGTCAACAATATGAGTAGTAAAAAATCAGAATTCTATATCTGATTGTTACTTTCTCTGTGCCTTGAGGAAATCCCATTCTCTGTAGCAATGGTCAGCTGGTTATCTGTTAATGCAGTGAAACAATTTCAAATCAACTTCTTTTGAGTGAAACGATGGCCAACTACGTGTGTGAACGGGTTGGTTCACCATCTGGGAGGATGCCATGTTCTTAGTAAGCTTGGAAGGACAGAAGAGAGGTATTTGTTTATCCTTTAAAGAAAGGAGCAGATATGCAGGATAAATAAGTCTAGTAGATCTAGTGTACAGAACAAAGAATATAATTAATGAAATTATTTTGTATTCAAGATTTTTGCTAAAAGAGTAGATTTTAAGGGCTCTTGCTACATACACACACAGAAGAGGAACTATGTGAGATGAACTATGCGAATTTGCTGGACTGCTGTCTCTGTTTCACTGTGTGTAAGTATATTGAAAGAGCATTTTTCATTTGTACTCATGTGGGAGCTAAAACAGTGGATCTCATAAATATAGAGAGTAGATTCATGGATATCAGAGGCTGGGAAAGGTGGCAGAAGAAAGAAGTGGGATAAAGAGAAGTCGATTAATGGATATAAAGATTTGATTTGATAGAAGAAATAACATCTAATGTTCTATAGATCAGTGAGGTGACTATGGTTTATAATAATCTATTGTGCATTTCAAAATAGCTAGAAGAGAATAATTTGAATGTTTCTAGCATAAAGAAAATACAAATATTTAAGTTGATTGATATCCCAAGTAAACTGACTTGCTCTGTACAAATTATGTGAATGTATTAAATTATCACATGTGCCTTGAAAATATGTGTATCTATGATGCGTCGGTCCAAAAAATATCATGTTGTACTCCTTAATGACACACAATAAAAATCAAGATTACCTTGAAACAGAAAAAAAGGGTTTTGTTTATTCTTTACATAAGAAAGGCATAATGTAGAGATGCTGGTATTGAAAAGGCAGTTTAACTAGTGTGGTTATTGGTTGATTGTTATTTCAGTCCATAAATCTGTTCCACTTATCTCTTCTTTATGGAAACCTCCCCTTTCTTGGTTTTATTACTGCCCTGGCAGCAAACCTTTTGGCCCAGCAGAGGTAAAGTTCAGAATGAGAGAAATTCCTTTGATTTTCCCTGATGTTGTCAAAGGTTTAAGAAATGTCACACCTTTCAGTGTGCACGAGTGGCAGGCAAAATGTCAGAACCCAGTGGAGGGCCTCGTTCACCCCAGTTATTACGAAGATGACCTGACACCAGGTGAAGAGACCCAAGAGAAATCGCAGTGCTGTCCTTGGGAGCCCGCCACGACTCTGCGCCGTTGGGCAGGCTGTTTCAGAAGATAACTATAGCATTTCCTAGGACGACTGCCACAGTTACATTTCCTTCCTTTAAGCTTACCTATCATTTCTACAAAATCCTGTCACTGAGTGGCATTTAAAAGGACACTGGTCTAGGAGTTAGGAGCCCTGCATTCCAGCCCAGTCCTTCTGTTAAGTTGCTGTGTGATGTCTAACAAGTCATTTTAATTTTCGTAGTCTTTTGATTTTATGTGGAAGATAATTCCTACTTGATACAGTTATTGTGCGGATTCAAAAAGGTAGTGTGAACATATTCTGAAAAGCATAAAACTCAGTATAAGATGCCATTAGCCATTTCTGCTCCTTTTTTGAATGACATTAACTATAAAAAAAAAAAGGAAGAGGAAGAAAGGAAAGGGAGGGAGGGAGAGAGGGAGGGAGGAAGGTAAAGGAATGAAAGAAGGAAGAAAGGAAAGGAAGGAGGGAGGAAGTGAGGGATAGAGGGAGAAATCACTTGTTAATCTCTCTCACGTGTGTGTGTGTGTGTGTCTGTGTGTGCGCACTCATGCACACACACACACACATATGCTTATAGCTATTCGGACGAGATCAGAGTTTCCAAGCCAAAATTCATCCACATCCTTTACTTACTATTTTCCCTCTTAAGTAATAATTAAGCTATCATTATTCACTTTAGTTTTCTCGTTTTCTTCAGTTTTGCTATTTACTATTTCTTAGGATGGAGAAAAGATACAGAGATCAGGCAGTGGTGAGTTGGCTCAACAGCAGCACAGGCTTATTGAACAAAGACTAGCAGAGGAGGAACACCAGGCAGCGCTGGAGCCCAAGCCCAGACTGGAGCAGTCGTAGGTCTGGACAGGGGAGGTAGGGCAGTATGGGTAGCTGCACTGCAGGATGTGATAAGAGAGGAATTTCTTCCAGTCAGATGGTTAGGCCTGTGACCTGCCAGAATGTTTCTCATGGCCCAAGCCCCTCCTGTGGAATTTTCAACCCTACCCGTGGTGTGCAAAATGACAGGGGTTTACAGGACGGCGCTGGCTGGGCTAACGCTATTTTCAATGTATTTTGATTCTGCTGTATTATGATGCATCCTGGGGATCTCTTCCCTTTCTGCAGATATTACTCTATGAATCGAGGGATTCCATTCAATTCAAACAGGCAGGTAGTTTGTCTCTCTAATATTCTGTTATTGTAATAATAATGTTAGCGTCTGCAAATGAGTCGAAAAATGTGCAGGCGGTTTCAAAGTCAGTCTCTTCAAACCCATGTTGAACCTAGCATGACCAACAGTCGCTGTTCAGAACTGTTCCACGTTCAAAACTGAATGTCCAGTGCCTTGAGAAACCGCCCAGTCCTGGCAAACCGCAGCGACTGGTCACCTGCATCCCACAACACATCATCTATGCTGTGCTCCAGTTACACTGCCCCCTCTTAGCCATAAGGACATGCAAACCTTTTCCTTCTCCAGGCCCTTACAACGCAATGCCTCTGTTCCCTCTGCCCAGAGCACTCACTTCAGTAGTGGTTGCTATTTTGCTGTCCTTCAGTTCTCCCTTGGTCTCTCGTATGGCAATCTGACCCTTTCTTTTATAGCGCTTCATAGTATTCAGGATTTGTTGTTATGTGATTTACTTGTTGCCTGGTTTGTTTTCTGTCTCCTTTCACAAGACTGTAAGCTCCACAAGCACAGGATATCATCGCTGCTTTACTCCTCACCGATTACTCTGTGTCTAGTGTTGTACCTGGCACATGCCGAGAATGTGTATAGACTTTATAAATATTTGGTGATTGGATGAATACATTGTTGATCCTCAAAAGTACTGGTTAGGTGAATGAAATACTAAATTTGCATGAACCTTAGCCCAAGTTATCCAGACTTCTCTGCTGCGTTTCCCACCTCTGACTGCAAACTCTTCTTGTGGCAAAACACCACCACAGTGTGTAATGTATGGTTCATTGTGTGCATATGTGTGTGTATGCGTGCGTGTGTGTGTGTGTGTGTGTGTGTGTGTGTGTGTGTAAAGGGCACCTGATTTGGAAAAAGTATCATTCAAAGTGTCACCATCTTTGCAAATTTAAATTTGGTAATTATGACCAGGTGCGGTGGCA
Source organism: Alouatta palliata (assembly GCA_004027835.1). NCBI lineage: Eukaryota > Metazoa > Chordata > Mammalia > Primates > Atelidae > Alouatta > Alouatta palliata. Next base: position 50,662 of record PVKV010008873.1, read on the forward strand.
CATACCTGTAATCCCAGCACTTCAGGAGGCCAAGGCGAGTGGATCAACTGAGGTCAGGAGTTTGAGATCAGCCTGGCCAACATGGTGAAACCTCCTCTCTACTAAAAATACAAAAAAAAAAATTAACCAGACATGGTGGTGGGTGCCAGTAATCCCAGCTACTTGGGAGACTGAGGCAGGAGAATTGCTTCAACTCGGGAGGTGGAGGTTTCAGTGAGCTGAGATCACTCCACTGCACTCTAGCCTGGGCTACAGAACAAGACTCCGTCTCAAAAAAACATTTGGTAATTATTTTCGGTTAGTGAGTTATTTGGTGATGGGTGACATGTGACTAGACACAGATTTTTGTAGCTTAGTAGTAGTTCAATATTCAGAACTTTGAAGGTAGAGAACTTTGAAGCAATAATACCCTTCACAGCAGTGAAAGTAGTATTCTCCTTGTCCTTGATGGTTTGATAAAAATAAAAAATAGTAACTATTTTTTTCACTACCAACTGCAAGCTAGAATCTTTATCAAGTGTGTCCCCGCACACACGCTTGTGTGTTGAACAACTACCTTATACCAAGGACTGGGAGCACCAGGGTCACCAGAACAAATCTAGTTCATTCCCTCATAGAGGATAGAGTTAACTGAGGAAGATATCTACAATGACAAACTGAAAAAAGTGTTTAGAAAATAAACTAATCTAGTGAGGAGAGAGAAGGTCAAGAAAGCTACTTCAAGTATGTCACATTTGAAGCTGAAGTCTGAAGGATGGAAAGCTTCCCAGGTCAGGACCACTAAGGGGTTAAGGAGGCTGGAGTAAGCATGATTAGGCTGAGAAAATATGTGGGAAGGAGAATGAACTTCTGAAGGGCATTCCATTGGCCAGATGGAAAACAGTGACCCAAGAGAAGGCTGGGCTTGTATAAAGGTGTTACAGGACTTTTCCTTAGTTGAGCTAAAGACAGAATCCTTGTCTGCCCCATGGCCATGAAAATTTGGGTCTGCAGATGGTTTGAATGGTGACAGAATAGGACAGAGTTTTATTGGGTGAAGAGAAAGAAAGAGGGGAAACAGGGACTCTGGCAAGGTCAGAGTCCCTGCTAAGGCGCTTCCCACCTGCAGCTTGAATCCCTGGTTCCAAACAGGAAGAGGAGGGGCCGGGCTCCTTCCTGTGGCAAATGGCATTAACTTCTGTGTCTCCACCTCAGTGCGCATTCCTCCTAGTGCACAGGCTGGTTGGAGTTTTTCCTGGGACCCCTTCCACCTGGCTGTCTCAAAGGGAACCAGATTATGAAAGGCTTTCTGTTCCAGCTTAGGCTAAAAACCAAGAACAACTTTATCCTAAGGTCAAGAGGAAATATGTGATTGGTTCTAAAGAAGGGAGGTAAGTGATTGCATTTCTGTTGTAAAAGGATCACACTGGTTTCCATGCAGAGACAGCTGATCTCTGCAGTGACAAGATACTAGTCCTGATAGGATGGGGCTGGTGGGAAAAGATACGAGTGGGCAGGTGTGAGTGATGTCTGGGAGAAAAGTCAGCATTTGGGAAGTAAGGGCCAGAAGAATCAAAGCTGATCCTGGGTCTCTGAGTGATATCTCTTGGTGGTTCTGGGAAATTTTCACTGCTGTGTCTTTAATAGTAAATCTAAGAAATGAAGGCTGTATCACAGAATATTTTCTTTTTTCTTTTTGAGTTGAGATAAATTTTTTAACATGTCTGATTTGATTAGAAAAATTGCTTCACTTTGTACACATTTCTGTAATTTACCTCTGGGCACTCAAATATTCTGGAAAATTATACTTTATAATGGGATTGAATAAATGTTTAATTTTTAAAATTTACTCTCCAAGAAACATGCCATATCTGGGAAAGGAAAGTAAGAATTACATTTTTAAGTGTAGATAGAAGCACTCACGAATGTGTGTGTGTGTGTGTGTGTGTGTGTGTGTGTGTGTGTTTGCAATGCTTCCAGAAGTAATTAATTATATTGTAATGTTGCCTTTTAAATGCCTAAATCCATCCATTGCACGTAACCCCACATTTCTCTATTTCTATAAGCAGAGGTTTATTTTATATCCTTAGAGCACATTCAAACCATTGGGAAATTGCACTGTTGAGAAATGCTAAGCCTGAATCCTCAATTCATGCAGCCAGTCAACAGCAGAAGCAGGTCTGAAATTGGGGATGGAAATGGCTGTAATGCCACAGAGCCCTAGAGTCATGGTGAAAGCCCATCCCAGCCAGCTGCTTCTGGGTAAATCTCTTCTTGCTGAGTTCTTGTATCTATCACTATGGAAATTGACTTAAATATTAGAGTTTCAGTTTCTCAAGGTGTGATTTAAGTCACCAAGTCTTTACCCTAGACCTCCTTAAGGATTCATTTCTGGTTTAACTCTTCTTTTTAAGTTTCACCAATAGGGTACATAACATATTAATTACTTTTAGAGAAGCTTTCTTTTGAGGGCAATTTTTTTTTTTTTTTTTTTTTTTTTTTTTGCTGCAGAGTCTTACTCTGTCACTCAGGTTGGAGTGCAGTGGTGCAATCTCTGTTCTCTGCAACCTCCGCCTTCCAGAGTCAAGTGATTCTCCTGCCTCAGCCTCCTAAGTAGCTGGGACTACAGGTGTGCACCACCATGCCCAGCTAATGCAGGAACATAATTTAATCCACATTTTATTTAGCTCCATGATCTATTGAGACTTAACCTTTGAAAAAGGCACTGTAGTTTCTCTGCAGTCTGTTGTTCCCTGTTTATTCTTAAAGGACAAACTGCATCAGGACATTCCACTGTGATATGAATGTTAACCCAATAGCAGGATGCCTGTGATGCTCTGGTGTGCATATGGGTCTGCTTTTAGAAACTAGCAACTCTGGAAAGAATATTATGAACAATGTAATTGCATTTAAAATCCATATGGAAACGTTGAGTTAGTTTTTATTGTATTTTTTGTTGAATTTGTTAATATACTTCTAAAATACAAGACTTCTTCTCCCTGAAGCATAGTTTTCTCATCGGTATAAAGAAGAGTCTAGACTGATCTCTGAGATCTCTTCTGGCACTGACATACTACCAATCTTTTATTCTGTAATCTTAGATCATTTCTGTAATAGATTGTAAACACCATACCATATTTCTAGAATCTGACCTCCTTCTCCAAATGGACTCTTTTAAAAAATGAACACAAAGGAAGAAGCACTATTTCTGAATGGTTTTTTGTTGAAGGCATCCCCTTTAATAACGTAACTTGAAATCCAATTTGGTTTCTTTTTAGATCTCACGGAATTACTTTTCTTCATAGAGAGAATGTGGTTACCTTGGTCACTTCTCTGATTTCATCTCTAACGCCACAGCCTTGTTCCCTATGTGGTCTGATTTAAAATATCCTGACCGGCTTGACAGAAAGATCATCTCTTACCATTGCTCTCTCCAGTCTCTCAATTCATTTTTTCTCACTAATTTGCTTTCTGCAGTCCTACAGACCTGTGCCTCATTCTGGGTGTTTGCAAAGTGCATTTGTATGTTCATGCCTGTATCAAATACGTGGGGGCATTACTTGAGTCAATTGCTAAATATAAAGTAAAACATTTCTCTAATTTTCGGATTTGTGATTCCTATTTTTTTTTTTGTATTAAATGCTTGAAGAGTGCTGTTCATAAATTGTGGTACAAATTCAACAACAAACATTAAGAAACGAGTCTTCTCCACTCAGCCAGTAGATGGAAGTATTTCACAGGGAATTAGCAAGCAGCAAGTTTTTGTTGTTACGGTGCTCTTTTTTTGGTGGGGAGGGTGTTTATTTTTTGTTTATTTATTTTTTAAAGAAGATGGAGGAATCTGTTTGGAAAAAAAGAAGTGGAAAGAGGAATGAATAAGAGAAAATAAGAGACTAAGAGGGGTGCACCCAGTCCCATAACATGCAGGGCTTTCAAACTGGTTCAACCTCAGCAAAAACCTGTTTTCTGTTTACGCTCTGTCTATTGTCTTCTGTGATTTTGTTCCTTTTGAGAGAATAGAAGGATAAATTAAACTGTTGATAACTCTGGAGCTTTTTAAAAAATATAATCTCTATAGATCCTCGAGAGTCCTAAAAATCTTTTCATGAGAATGAATAATGCAATCAGTCTCTTCCGCAATCAGACCAGCTGAGCATCAAGCTGGTGATTTTATTGGAATGCTTAATGTCCACCACAAAGCAGAGTGAAGGACACAACAGTGGAGGCTCAGTGTTGGCAGTTCTGACCAGCAACTCTGGCCAAGCTTCCAAAGCCAGCCCTTTGCCCATCCTCTCTACCGCTCCTGTTTGGAATTAGTGGTCTATCATTAAAAGACTAAAGCAAATCACCAAGCATTGGCCCATGGCTGGTTGCATTGTTTCTGTGGGTGCTATGTGAACATGTTTCCAAAATCCCAATTATACTGAACTGTGCATTTGTTTGAGTCCCAACATGAGGCTTAGGTTAAAAAACAGTTGTCACCACCAGCATAGGAGATGAAAGCCATCTTTTCTGTATCAGATCCCGTTGAATTGGCATGCTCATGCAAACACTCCTCGCCACAAACCCCCGTCTCCTTGCGAGCTCTGGCAGGAGTCAAAAGGACTGGCTGTTAGGTCCATCTTTGGTTTGAGGAAAGCCCTGTAGTTTTTCAATTAAGAGAGAAACTAAGGCACCGTAGATAAAATAACTCTCCATAATAAAATTTATTTCAATTCATATATTTACAAGAAAATTCAAACAAATGCTATAAGGTGCATGCACGAGGCAAATGAACCACCCTGAAACTGATTAACATATTCTCATACAGAACTTTACTTATTCACCCAGATTTTTTCTTTCTCCCATCAAAGGGTAATGTTGCCCTCCTTATTGGTATTTCAGACTTTCTTCATCAGTATTGTGATTTTAATTGCATTTGTCTAAAAACTGCCTTTTTATGCAATGCCCTTGATGTGCAGCTGTTTGCATTAATACACTTATTTTTTCAGCATGTCCTTGAAGTATGGGTCTTTGGAATATAAAATGCAAAAACCATATCGATAAGTATTGGGGTTCAAGAATCATTGAGCATTAAATCTGTTTAGCACTTAGTCCTGTTCATTCTTTTTTAAAAAGGAGGAAACTGAGACCCAGGCAGAAGAATTTGTTCTTCAAACTGCAAAAGCAGAGCTACCCCAATTCATCCAAACACATAGTATTTTGGAGAAAAAAAGAAAATCCTATGATGGCAAGCAGCCATAAGGACCAATGGCAAGCTTATTTGGCAAAACCTTTAATTTGCCAAATCCTGTCTGTTGTAAAATATCTTCTAATCTTATTTCTAACAAGCATTGAACTGATGGGAGAAAAGAGAGTACTACAGATAAGATAAAGATCAAATCCTTTGTGGCGTGGAGAGATAGTGAAAAAAGAAAGCATAGCAATTTGGTGACAAGATTTTATTTGCTTGTCAAGATAGCAAAATTCTATAGAATGGCCATCTCTGAGCAAATGACTCCTTCCTCTCCGGGTGTGTGCTGTCCGGAGCACCGTGTGTCCAGTCCTTGACAAGCCAGTGTCATTGCAGTTTCTCCAAAGCAAAGGTTGTTCTTGGGAAATTTTGCCACTAGGGGGCAACATTGTCTAACTTTTGCTCTTAGGGACTACCGCCCCCCCCCACCCCCATCCACCTTTCACCTCCTTTTTAAGAAAAAGTTTTGTTTTGTTTTGTTTTTTTTTTGCCCTGGGATATGCCAAATAAACCCTTCAAAAATCACATCTTTGCAGTCACTCATCAGAGTAGGGGGAAAGAAATGCAGTCCTGATTAACAATGAGATACAGGAGAGCCCTTGATGACTTTCCTGGCAATTACCTTGGTGCTCACCTGAATGAAGCTGGAAGGACACATGTTTGGGTCTGTGCATGTGAATCTCATTACTATGACTAGGCAGGGTTGTTACGTGTAACACAGGTAATATGTGAAAATCCAGAGAGGATTTAGATTTGCAAAGTTCATCCTTGTCCTGGATCACCATCCTTGGATTAAAACTTAGTGAAAGAACTAAAAAATAAACTCGTTTATTGCATCTCCCCTCAAAATGTCTTCATGAGCATGGGCTTTTCTCGCAGCAAAGACCATGTTGCAAGATGATCTCAATCATAGATCGTTAAGATGTAACAGAAATGAAGACATAGGTGGGAGAGTCTTAACCATTTTCTCCATTTAATGTGCCCATACAAAACAAAAGGCAGAAGAAAATTAACGCATTTTCCCCAGAAAGACTGTGGTGATGTTAGAAGGATCATCCAGAACTTTCTTTCTTGGCTTTGTGAGTTCTCCCTAACCCCTTCTCCAGCTAGAAAATAAGCTTCTGGGAGCTCTTTTGTTTCTGGAGTCTTCCTCTAAACCTCCTATCACACACTGGTTGTCATTTTCCCTCCCTGACCCATCTCATATCCTTCTCGCCGCTGGAGTAAGGTAACAGTTGGGAGTGGCCATGTTGAGTCTAGTGCCCAGGCCTAACCACATAACACCCAGATAACCACATTGTTACCCTTCCCACCCAAGGTGGGCCTGGGGACAGTGACTCCTGGGTGAGGAGGGGTGGCAGACCAGCCAGCTCTGCTTCTCTGTTTGCTGAGAGTTTCCAGTTTGAAAAACAAACATTCCCATTTAATGGGCAATCTAATGGAAGTCACCTGCTCCTCAAATAATCATTGAACAAATTGATAGCACACCGTAGCGAGGCTTCTGGGCTTCAATACTATCTGGCTGATTCCAGTAGATGGAATGAAAACAACTCAAACAAACCACTGTCCATTGTTTAGAAGCTCATTATTCACAGGGAAATCAGCCTCGATGAATTGGAGCTCCTCCACTGGAAAGGCAAGAGGGCCTGTGGCAGGGGAAAAGTGCCCTGGATCCTCCAGGGAGGGCTTTGAGTCCTGACTTTGCTGCTTACCAGATCTGGAAAAAAAAAAAAAAAAAAAAAAAAAACCCTACAGAATCCATGGAGAAAAAAATACCTACCTTGAAGCCTCATAGATAGTATAGGATCAAGTTAGGTACTATGAGTAAAGCACTTTCTAAATTTCAAGTATCAAGCCCTCAAGTTCGACAGCACTCAGACACTCAGCAATAATACAGCAGGTCCCTTCATCCACAGCTTCACTTTCTCTGGTTTCAGCACTGTAATCTGAAAATATTAAGTAGGAAATTTCAGAAACAAAAAATGTCTGCGTTTTAAATTGCACACCGTTCTGAGTAGTGTGATAAAACTTTACATCATCCTGCTCCACCCCCACCAAGGACATTAATCCTTTTATACAGGGGACCCACGCTGTCTCTGCTCCCCGCCCACTAGTCACTTAGGAGCCCTCTTGGTTATTAGACCGACTGTCGTGGTATCGTAGTGCTTGGGTTCAAGTCGCCCTTATGATACAGGAGCTAAAAAGAAACTATTTAGGCAGATAGTGAAGGTAAGAGAGTCCTCAGTAGAATTTTTCTTTTAATAAAAAGCAGTCCTCAAATTATTTCTTTCCTAACAAAGAGCAGCCTAAAAAATGGAGCTGCAGATATAGATAAGCAAGCTGGAAGATTGCACAGGTGAGTGCCAGCATGCTTAACATGGAGGCTCCATCTTTCCTTTTCTTTGTCGTCATGTGTACAGTAAAGAAGCAGGCAACACGGCCCCAGCCAGACAGATAACCTGTCTGCATGATAACATGTTAGAGTTGGGTGGCCAGCCTCTTTGCACACTATGTGAATGGCACATCTGGTCCAACCAATTATTCGTCTCTTATGTAAATCAGGTACTACCTCCTCAAGCTAGTCTAAAACCCTGTGCATTTCACCAAGAAACTGGCAACTCGTTTTCTCGGAGACTCCTCTCTGCCAAAAGAGAGCTTTTCTCTTTCTTTTGCTAGTTAAACTTCTGCTCTGAACCTCACCCTGGTGTATCCGAATCCTAGTTTTCCATGGCCATGGGACAACAAACCTCGGGTATTACCCCAGACGAATGACTCGGCTTCAGTTTTAATGGCCCCCAAATGCAACCTTAGTGATGCTGGCAATTCAGATCTGCCAAAGAGAAGCCATCAAGCGCTTTTTTAAGTGAAAAGGTGGAAGTTCTTCCTAAGGAAAGAAAAGAAATTGTATGCTGAGGTTGCTAAGAGATACAGTAAGAGCAAATCTATCTATGAAATTGTGAACAAGATGTTGTAATTGTTCTATACTGATATTAGTTATTGTCGTTAATATCTTAGTGTGCCTAACTGATAAATTACATTTTATTGTAGCTATGCATGTGTAGGAGAAATCAGAGTACTGCATGCACAGATGAGGTTTCAGATATCCACTCAGAATCTTGGAACATATGCCCTGTGGATAAAGGGGAATCACTGTAATAATAGCTGTCATTTATTGAGCGTACAGTTCTACATTAAACACTCTTTGAGACTGCCTCACTAAACTATCTTAACAGTGAATGCATATTAGCGTGAAAGGAAAAACAAATCGTGGGACCCCAAAATCACTAAGTTAAACGGAAAAATCAAGCTGGGAACTGCTTGAGGCAAACTGGCCTCCCATTCTATTCAAAGTCATCCCTCTGCTGACTGAGATAAATGCATATGTGATTGCCTCCTTGGGAAAGGCTAATCAGAAACCAGAAGAATGCAACATTTTGTTTTATTTACCTGTTCCTTGGACCCCCTTCTCTGCATCGAGTTGTCCTGCGTTTCTGGACCAAACCAATGTACCTCTTGATATGTTGATTGAGGTCTCATGTCTCCCTAAAATGTATAAAACCAAGATGCATCCCGGCTGCCTTGGGCACATGTCGTCAGGACCTCCTGAGGCTGTGTCACAGACGAGCGGCCGTAACTTTGGCAAAATAAATTTCCTAAATTGACTGAGACCTGACTTAGACATTTGGGGTTCACCATAGATATAACTGATCCACTTTAGAGATTAAAAATTTCAGGGGCAGAGACATTCAGTGATTTGCCCATCGTCTCTGAGCCAATAAGTGGTGATTTTGACTCACAGCTCAGTCTAGCAGGCTCCAGAATCATTGCTCTCACTATTAAGCTTTACAGACAGATCTGTTGCAAGCTGCTGCCTTTATCTTGGACGGTGAAACTTTCAGCATCTGAGGCTGCTTCTCTGCAGAGAGGTTAAACCTCCTTCCTCTTTCTGTCCACATGGTTCATTACAAAGGGGCACTCCATGTTAATGAAGGATCTTTAATGGCTCTATGTAACTCTCCTGATGGCCTCCACCACTCTGATTTGGAAATTATGCTGTATCTAAGGGGACCTCTTCAGTCTAAGAGAAAGAAAAGGAGGTGGGAGTGGGAAAAAAGGGAAGAGCACAGGAAAGGCTGAAGCCAGACCTAATTAGCTGCATTTTGCAGCCTGCACAGACAAGAGCTCTCCTGAGGAGCAGCCAGATTAGGAGGGTGTGGTTCTTTGCAGGAACTGTTGTTCCCTGGGAGACAGGAAGAAGTGGGCTCTAGCAGGTGGAGCCAAGGTCATCTGGAAGTATTTCAGGTTTGAGGTCTGAACTCTGGAGACTGTGCTGAGAACCTGGGAACAGCTCCAGAGTTCTGAAATGCATCAGGAAGAGGCTATAACCTACAATACTTCGTTTGGCATTCCTTGCTTGGTGCACATGTCTGGGATTAGGTTGTTCCTTCCCTTTATCTTTTTAAAGTACTGTCTCCTTGGTTTGGGTAGCGTAGGAAGCTGAGAATTTCAGATCTTCTTTTCCATCCTCCACAACATCCTGCAAAATCTGCTCATATTTTAAACAATGAGTTTACTGGAAGAGATAGCTATGTGAAGACAGCAAATACATACACAAAATGAAAAACTATGAAAAAAATTTAATACTTAATTATAACCTCAAGAGCGCAACCCAAAGGTGGGATGTGAGATCAGGTACTGTTTTTAAGGAAGAGAGAGTAATAATGACCAGTTAACTTCAGAGAATAAAGAAGACAGAGTCATTCCAGATGAGAAATTGTCATGAAATGTAAGAATGAACATATGTGAAAAGGGGAGAAAAGAGGAAGAAATAACATTTTTGAGATCTAGCCATTTTCGAGTTCCTTTACAATAATAGTCCTCAATAATTAGTGTTATGATGCCCAATTAACCCTAGGATGTGAATTGGTGTGTCTAAGATCACAGACTTAATTAGGAATAGAAGGCCCAATCTTTTGTTCCCAAAGCATGGATTTTCCCCCTTATACCATGTCTCCTCTTAATTTTAGAGTGTGATTTACTAATAAATGTATTTTAAGCAGAAAAAATTAAAACCAGAAAAAAAATTAGTTACTATTTATACGATATGGTAGGGGAAAAGATTTTCTAAGCATAAAAATAATGAAAAAAAAAACCAAAAAAATAGATTTCTTTGCTTTTATGACAAATTCTTTATAGTTCATAAACATCATAAAATTGAAACGAAGCAATATATTTTTACAACAAATAATTGGTACAAAGTTTGGTACCTCTTATAAATAAGTCATACAATTTTAAGCAATGCTGAACACTACCGGAAAAATGGAAAGAAATATGAACATTCAGTGATAAAGACAACAGCTAAGATTTGATAACAATCTGAAAACTCAAAGAAAGTTTTCTTGTTATGAGTGCAAAAATGTTGCCTTATGTTCAGCTGTTAAAAACGTAAATATTGCAGAAGCATCAAAATATTTATTTTGTTAACTCAGTAACTCATGTTATTTTTTAATTTTTATTTTATTTTTATTTTTGAGACAGAGTCTCACTCTGCTGCCCGGGCTGGAGTGCAGTGGCACGATCTCTGCTCACAGCAACTTCTGCCTCCCGGGTTCAAGTGATTCTCCTGTCTCAACCTCCTGAGTAGCTGGGATTACAGGTGTGCACCACCATGCCTGGCTATTTTTTTGTACTTTCAGTAGACATAGGGTTTTACCATGTTTGCCAGACTAGTGATCCGCCCACCTTGCCTCACAAGGTGTTGGGATCACAGGCGAGAGCCGCCGTGTCTGACCCAGCAACTCATTTTTAAGGTATCTATCCTTAGGAAGTAATTAGAACTTCAGAAAACACTTCAAAAGAAGAACTTATGTTTTTAGTGGAAAAATAATGGAAAGTACTTAATTGTCAAATGAAAAGACATCGATTGGTGGATTATCTTGCCTTTTATAGTATGGAAAATTATCATGAAAGAATATTAACTTTTTTAAGTAGCAACATTAAATGTACAATATTATCCCTATAATATTGAAATATGTATGCTTAGAAAGAACCAGAAGGAATTGTCATACAGGGTCATTTGCTATCTTTTAGTGTGAGAATATAGGTATTTAAAATAGATATATATTTGTGGTGGGGTACAGTGGTTTATGCCAGTAATTCCATTATTTTGAGAAGCTGAAGTGAGATAATTATTTCAGCCCAAGAGTTTGAGACCAGCCTGGACAACTTAATGGGAATCCCTCTGTACAAAAAAAAAAAAAAAAAAAAAAATTAGCCGGGAATGGTGGCATATGCCTGTGGCCCCAGTTACTCCAGAGATGGAAGTGGGAGGCCCAGGTGTTGTTGAGGCTGCAGTGAGCTGTGAGCACATCAGTGAGCTCCAGTCTGGGCAAGAGTGAGACTCTGTCTCAAAAAAAAAAAAAAATAATAAGTAAGAAAAAAACTGTTAAAATATACTTTTTATTGTCTTTAAAATGAAAATGCACTGAATCGTAGCAAATATTTTAAGTAAAATAATCAGCTAGCTTGCTGTTGTTCCTTTATTCATTCATTGATTGAACAAGTCATTACAGAGAAACTTCTATGTGGTGACAGGTACTTGCCCACCATGCTGCACAGAGTCCCTGCTCCAAGCAGCTTTCAAGTGAATGATCGAGTGTGAAATTACAGATAAAATAAGTACTATGAATGAAGATGATAAGTTTCTATAAGCATTCAGAGCCTGGGTGCAGTAGCTCACGCCCGTAATCCTAGCACTTGGGAAGCTGAGGCAGGCAGATCACATGAGGTCAGGAGTTTGAGAGCAGACTGGCCAACATGGCAAAACCATGTCTTTACTAAAAATAAAAAAATTAGCTGGGTGTGGTGGTGCACGCCTGTAATCCCAGCTAGTTGGAAGGCTGAGGCAGGAAAATTATGTGAACCTGGGAGGTGGAGGCTGCAGTGAGCCAAGATCATGCCACTGCATTCCTGCCTGGGAGACAGAGTGAGACTCCATTGCAAAAAAAAAAAGCATTCAGAATAAAGTAACCTGATCCAAAACTAGTTGAGAGGCACAGTTCTCAACTCTTGATTTTAGAATCACCAGGGACACTTAACGGATGATCCCTAGCCTGCTCCCCACCCTTCTCTCCTCCTGCCCAAGTCACACTCTCCAGGTAACATAACCTTGAAAACCTGGTGGGCTGGAGAACAACTGGGTTGAGGTGAGGAGAAGATGCAGACAGTGGAAGGGGACAGGGGACATGGCTAGAGTCAGGCCAAGTGTGTGAGGCTCTTGGGTCCCCGAATTTTTTATCCTGTGCTTTTATTTTTCTGAAAGCACTGGAAAACCTTTGAAGCATTTGAGCCTAGACTTGAAAATACATTTACGTTTTCTCAATTTCTCCTCTCTCTGCAATGAGAAGAGATTGGTGGGCAACCAGAATGAAAGAGGGTGGTCAGTGCACAATCGTAGGACAGCGTGGAATTGGATGAGGGTTAAAGAGAGAAGGGTGGATGGAATTGAGAGATATGTATGAGTAAAATAGTGATGACTTGTTTATGACTGCATATCGGAATGGTGGCAGCACACTAGTACTTATGCGAAATCTAGTTGAGATTTACTTCCTAGATGCAAAGAGTTGCTAACAGCTGGTGAGCTTATCATAATTGTAGGAAAAGTGCCCTTTATAATGTTCCCTCAACAAAAGTGAAGTTTTAACAGAAATATATTCCAAATTAAGTACAAGTAAAAAATTATTGAATTGTTCGAAGTCCCAAATATGTATGTAATAATGAACAGGGCCTGTCCCTAGGTCACCAGTGAGAAGTCTGGGCTTCCAGCAGACTGGGCCACATTCTAGAACCTTCATGGTTGTCAGCATGTGAGGCCAGACTATGTCTTGACACACTTATCCAATACATCTGAGGTGAACTGGTATTTCCTAGGTAAGGGAAGAAGAACATGACTCTTAGAATGTCCATCTGTATTTTATTTCATGCAAGGGACAGTGAAATTTGATTCCTTTACTATACTTTTACAGTGTAATTTCCCCCTTTCATTTCCTATGTTAACTGACATATTTCTCATTCTACTTACATTAACAAAAAGACCTGATAGATCCTGATACATTTCAATCTCTTATAATAGAGCAAAGCATTCGCTTTGGGATAATGCAGGAAATCAAAGACAGGGTTGTATAAGACCACAGGGGTATCTCAAGAGCATACGTTTTAGACTTTTCCTGCTTCCATCCTTCTAACAATCTGGGCCTGAAGTGTTTGCAGATCTTTTGTGAGACAAACAGGTAAGGACTGAGCAACTGGTGACATGTTTGTCATTGGGCTAGAGACGAGGTTAGGAACACACAATAGCCACCTCAGCTAATTGGAAGTGGGATAGGCAGGCACAGGAAAATATTTAAAAAAATAGACTCTAGATAATAAAGTGTCTTACTAGGAAAGAAACTCTATAAGAAAACAAAACTTGGCATTTTGGGATAACATTTACAATTTCAATTTTTTTGGAACACAGTAATTAATAATTTTGTGGCGTCATGAATTTTTTTTTTTTTTTTTGAGACAGAGTGGCTTGATCTCGGCTTACTGCAACCTTCACATCCTAGGTTCAAGCAATTCTCCCTGCCTCAGCCTCCCTAGTAGCTGGGATTAGAGGTGCCCACCACCACAATGGCATCATGAATTCGAACTTAGTATTTTAGAGTGATCTTAATAGGTGAGTACATAATTGGCTTTCCCGTCTCCAAATCTAGGCACAACTCTCTTCTCTGCTCAGCGCTGTCTCTTTGCTATGGGTAGTGACTGAATTAAAAAAAACAAAACAACAACAACAACGAAACACCAAAATACACATTTATTTCTTTTGGAAAAATGACCTTGAAAAGAAAGTCAATAACTAAGTTTGGGATAAAAGTTAAGTGGCGCCAAAGGTTATACTTCTCAGACAGAAAAGAAAAAAAATTAGAGTCAAATCATGACTTCAACTCAGAATTATCAGGCACTCCACAGAGAAACAAGCGTGACCAATCTGTGAAACTATTTCAGCAACTATTTCTGCCAGAATTAATTTTAATAGCTGTGTAAAAGCCTTTAGCACTGGATTTATAGAGTCATTAATTGTCTAAGGGGGTCACTTAAAATTTTAAGTTATACTTTTTATAGCATTTTATGGAAAAAATGACATGTAATACGGGTATTTTCAGATTTGCGAATTTGAGAAGGCCTCGGGACATTCCTCTCATGAATGTATATTTCTCCCAACCATGTAATATCCAGGCCTGACCCTGCTTGGCTTCTGAGATCAGATGAGATCACGTGTGTTCAGTGTGGTATGGCTACAGACATGAATGTATATTTCTTAAAGTGTTAATGATCTGATACAGATGAACAGAACATAAAATAATTATTTTAAGAGCCCCAGTTTTCTGAGCTTAGTAGAATTCCCTTTACCTGATCAGAATCAGGATTTGGAGATAAGGCAGTTTTAGCCAGAGTCGTAACAGGTTGATAAGGGTAATAATAATTGGAAAAAAAGCAGGGGGCAGACAGAAAGAAAGAGATAAATGTAGTGATATAGGTAGGAGGATGGAAGCCCCTAAAAACACATAAATGCATATTGTGGTTAAGGAAAATTATTGTGAGACAGTTTTAGAAACATTCAGTGGAGAGCTGACAGACTTCAGAATTCTAGTCCTGGTTCTGATCCAAACTAACTCTGTGACTTTGAGGAAGTCATTTATCCTCTCTGATCTTTAATTATTTTTTCTGAACCTTAATTTCTTCATCCATAAAATGATTGCAGGGGCCTGGGTATTGCCTGAGGTACAGTTCAGTGATTTTATGGCTTGTAGGTAATCACACTATATCATTTTGCATCTTTTTTCCCTTCTATTGAACATTACATATTGAATATTTTCCATGTCACTAACATTACTTCAAGACATTGTTTAAATGACTGCATAATGCTTATTACATTATCTTAATTATTTAGCCATCATCTACATACTTATGGTGTTTTCAGTGTTTTTATTATAAAAATGCTGCATAAGCATAGTTGTAAATAGTTGTCTCCATTTTCAGTGAGCTCCTTGGGTTGAGTCCTAAAAATAAAATTACTATGTCAAAGACGATGAGCTCTTTTAAAGTGTCTGCTATTTGTTGCCAAAGCTATTCTTAGAAAGCTTGAAATATTTTTATGCTCACTGGAACTCCCAGATTTTCTCCATTTCACCAACGCTACTATATTTAACACTTAAAAAATGCATTAGCTCAGTTGATCATTTCATGTCTTTTATCAATTTAATTTTTATTTTCAAATTGCATATTTGTGCTTGTGCATGTATAAGTCACACTAGTAAATTCTAGTAATTACTAGTCACACTCCTAAATACTAGTCACACTAATAAATTCTTCACTAGTAAATTATCTGTTGATATCCTTGACTTGTTTTTCCACTGGAAAGCCAGTCCTTTATATGAGTTAAGAACCTCTTTTCCATTGAGGATACTATTAATCCTTTTCTCTTATTTGTAGCTCATAGGTGTCTTGACCTCACCTACCAGTGATTACAAATATTTAGCAATTCCAAATTCCCCAAATTAGAGTCTCCATCTCCTAATCAAACTCTATTGGGGTTCCCCTCACCTCACTCTTCTTTAGGAACTTGGTTAGAAGCAAGGAGGAACTGGCAAGAAAACCAGGCATCTGTCCCTTTCTGTGACGGCTGCTCCTTCTGTCTCATCGTGTTTGGCCATCAGCCTGATGCTGTTCTCCACATTCCTGAACCAACAAGGGGATCTTCTCTGTGACTTACTGGCAGGACTAGCTCTTCAGAAGGGGCTTTCCACACCCGTCCACTGGGTTCTTGGAAACAGAATTCCTTCTGCGCCTTCCTGCCTTGGGTCTCTCCTTCTCAGACAGCAGTGGGCTCCAAGAATACAGGGGCTGCAACAGGCATGGCCAGGCCAGCTTCACACACTTCTTGAGAAGCCTTTCCACTGATCTTTAGGCTCTGACCCTTTTGGAACTGTGCCCCAAAGAGTACAAGAAACCAGTGATCAATTCTTGAGTTTACATGATGACATCATAAAAAATAAAACCAGCTTGCGGAAACGCTAAAACTCCCTCTGCTTACAAAACAACAAGATAGGTTCAAATTGGTTAGAACCAATATGGCCAACTGAAGTTTGCACAGAACAAGCTTGCTCAAATGTTTGCTGCATGCTTCATACTAACTCCCTGTGAATTTACACATACAACGCAGGAGGAGGCATGAAGAGAAAACTACACATGTCCGAGGGCTTTCCAGACCTCCCCTTTCATTTGAGCAGTAACCCACTAATCCCAAAATCTACCCCTAAACCTTTTCTAATAAAAATACCAAGCCAGCACTGGGAGAGAGATTTGAGGTTGATGCCACTCTCTTTGTTGGTTACTCTACAATAAAAAGCTTTTCTTTGCTCAAAAACCCAAGGCTTCTAGTGCATCAAGCAGCAAGCCCTTTCTTCCAGACACATTCCTCCATTTCCTCCTTTCTGTCCAGTCCATCTGTCAGATCTGTGGATACATTCAAATCCTGATTGTGCTCAGGGTTGCTGTCCTCTCTTTCACACTGGCCCCTAGATATTTCCAAGTGACAGGCTGTGTGCAGCATCCCCGCCCTGTCCCTGGGCATTCTGTGGCAGTGGGGCCTTTGGGAGCTTGATGGCAGGTACAGGCTGGTCCCAAGGACGGTTTGACCTGATTCCTTAAGAACCTCTGTCAGATCCCAACACAAATACTGCTACATACTGTTTAACTGTTCCTGAGTTTGATTCTGGTGTTTTGCAACCTACGAAAGTTTTTTTTTTTTTTTTTTTTTTTTTTTTTGAGATGGAGTCTTACTCTCGCCCAGGCTGGAGTGCAGTGGTGCAATCTCAGCTCACTGCAACCTCCACCTCCCAGGTTCAAGTGATTTTCCTATCTCAGCCTCCCGAGTAGCTGGGAGTATGGATGTGTACCACCATACCCGGCTAATTTTTGTATTTTTAGTAGAGATGGAGTCTCACCTGGTTGGCCAGGCTGGTCTCCAACTCTCAACTTCAGGTGTTACACCTGTCTCAGCCTCCGAAAGTGTTCATGTTTTTATATAATCAAATATAATTTTTTTCACTCATGATTTATTCCATTGTCATGGTACATTGAAACCCTAATAGGTGGAATTGTAACATCCACATAGAAGAGACTTCCTCTGAAAAGCTTAAAAGGGGAAAAGAAACTTGTCCTACTAGTTATTACTAAGTTTATCAAGTCACAGTAATAAAAACAGATTGACTTTGCCAGAACAATCAAATGCATCCAAGTGACAGAGTAGAAAATCATGAAACAGACCCAATATCACTATGTAATATATCATAAAGCATTGCATGTTAGTGGGAAGGAAGCTTACTATTCTATCAATAGCAGTAGGAAAATTAGCTATTTGGGTAAAACATCAAGGCAGAACTTCATGTAACTGTGAATTAGGTATATAGTTATTTTAACTTAATTTGAGATTGGTAATTTTCTTAAAGTGTTAGACACTATTCTAGGTACTGAGGTTATATCTGTGAAATAGAAAGATGAGGACGTTGCTTATTCTAATGAGGATAAATATACACAAAAAAATGAATAAAGTAATTTTTAAAACTTTAGAATGCACATACTATGAAGGAAATGAACAGGATGTTGGGCTAGAGAAGAAATAGGGTGGAGGTAGAATGCCTTCTGATGGGGTGGCATGGAAGTCTCGTTTAAGAAGTTGGAATCTGAACAGAGACCACGAGAATTGTGTATTAGTCTGTTCTTATGCTGCTGATGAAGACATACCCAAGATTGGGTAATTTAGAAGAAAAAGGTTTAATGGACTCACAGTTCCACATGGCGGGGGAGGGCTCAGAAACATGGCATAAGGCAAAGGAGGAGCAAAGTCATTCCTTACATGGCAGCAGGCAGATGAAGAATGTGAGGCAAGTGAAAAGGGAAACTTCTTATAAAACCATCAGATCTTGTGAGACGTACTCACTACCGCAGGGGAGGGAACTGCCCCCATGATTCAGTTATTTCCTGCTGGGTTCCTCCCACAACCTGTGGGAATTATGGGAGCTACAATTCAAGACGAGAGTTAGAAGGAACACAGCCAAACCATATCAAATTAAAACTATGCCCAAAATAGTTAAAGAAACTAATGACTAAAAGATACTCATGAGTTTTTAGAATGGCAGATTAAACAACAACAAGACAAAATACTTGCTGAAATGCTGAAGCTCCCCAATTTATGAGATTTAAAAGACTTCCAAAAATTGATTAAAATTGATTGGAACCAATATGGCCAACTGGAGTCTGTGCGAATGGGCTTGCTGATGTCACAGCCCAAATTTCTACCACGTTTCATACTAACTCCCTTCAAATGTGCACATGTGACCACGTGACTGACTCGTAAGAAGGCAATAAAGAGATACCTGTGCATGCTTGAGAACCTTTAGTTCTCCTTTTTCCTCCCATTCACCCACTAATCTCAGAATCCACCCTCTAAACCCTTTCTAATAAAATGACCGCCTTGGAGCCAGTACAGGGAGACAGATTTGAGCTAGACTCCAGTCTCCTTGTTGGTTGACTTGCAACAAAAAATGCTTTTCTTTTCTCAAAAACCCAAGATTATAATATTGGCTTCCTGTGCATCTAGGAGCAAGCCATTTTGCTTGATAACCTCTTCAGTTAACAGAGAGGAAAGAATGAGATGTCTGCAGATGACAGCATGGAGGAAGCAGCATCTCTGGTATATTCTGCTGGCCTGAGTATTGGAGGAGCTGGGATGCTGTAGCAGAAAGGAGAAAGAGTATGGAAGAGGCAAGAAGGAGCATGGAGAACACTCATACTGCATCATGGCCCTGCAGTGTGAGGAAATGAGAGAGGGAGATAAAAGGCCTCCAACTTAGGGAGTTTGGGAGAAATGGAGAAAGCCAGCTTTCAGTAAAGGCAAAGTCAGCAAGTGTTGAAGAAGGACTTGCTGTTTCCAGGTGAGGGCACCTAACATACACAATGTAGGCTTTGCAGGGGCAGGAAGGGGAAGGCAACAGACCAGACTATGAGGGGTCCCAAGCAGGGACCTAGGGTGGTACCTAAGGTCAGCAGGGATGCAAGGTATTGTGGGGTTACCTCTGAACAATTAGTTCAAAGTACAGTTGCAAGAAGTTAAATGATATAGAATGATTGGTTCCTCTGCAATTCCAGATGATGTCTGTATAACAACCTTGACTGAGAATAAGACTGAGGGAGGGGAGGGTAGGATGGAAGATTCTCATGGGAAGTGAGAGGTAAGGTGTTGGTCTTCGGGTAACTACTTTCTCAATTGTTTTCTGTTATAATGGTCATTCGAGAATAAGGAATTATTTCATAAGACAGTTATAGACATTGATACCACAAGTCCCAGAGGGAACTGTCTCCACAAAGAAAAGGAAGATTTTTATGCCAAGATGTCATTGTTACTAGAAAGTTGTGAAGAATATATTTGTATGCCAGTCTATGGGCTATGGTCATTTGGCAAAAATTTTTAGGCCCCAAGAAATGTCATCCAATATTTGTCAACAGTGTTAAAAATGATGTGGATCTGTATCAGTTAGAGTTTTACTTGCAAGGAATAAAAGGTGACTCTGACAAGCGGGAGAGGAATTTATAGAGGAATATTGAGTAGCTCATAGCTCACAGTAGCTTGAGTAGCTAGAAGCACTGTAGAACCAAGCTTGAAAACCATCTAGGCACAGCAAAAGTCAAAATTGTGCCGCAAATCTGGTCTGATGAGATGCCAACATCATTTTTAATTTCAGTTGGCTGAATGTATCCCAGAAGATATCCACACTGTAATTCCAGAGCCTGTGACTATGTTACTTTACATGACAGGCGGGACTTTGCAAATGTAATTAAGTTTATGAGCCTAAAGATTGGGAGACTACCTCACGTTACCCAGGTGGGCCCATGTTATAATATGAGCCTTAAACACAGAACTTTGGCTGGGCGCAGTGGCTTACGCCTGTAATCCCAACACCTTGGGAGGCTGAGGTGGGCAGATCACAAGGTCAAGAGATCAAGACTCTTCCGGCCAACATAGTGAAACTCCATCTCTACTAAAATATAAAAATTAACTGGGTGTGGTGGCATGCATCTGTAGTCCCAGCTACTCGGGAGGCTGAGGCAGGAGAATTACTTGAACCCTGGAGGCAGAAGTTACAGTGAGCTGAGATAGCGCCACTGCACTCCAACCTGGTGCCTGGTGACAGAGCGAGACTCTGTCTCAAAAAAATACACAAAGAACAACAACACAAAAACATACAACTTTTTCTGAAAGGAGAAAGAAGAGATCAGATGGAGAAGTCGAAGAGATTTGAAGCATGAGGAAACTGCACCATTGCTGGTGTGAAGATGGAGGTGGCAACATGATGAGGGTTGTCTGTAGTCTGAAGGAGATGAGAGCCATTCCCAGCAGACAGTCAGCAAAAATGGGAGATTCAGCCCACATCCACAAAAAACTAAATTCTGCCAACTTGGATGAGCTTGGAAGCAAGTTGCCAAGCACACCCAAGATAAGGCAAGGCTGATTTACTGTTTAAACTAGTAAAAATACAATAAGCCACTTTCAGATCCAAACAGTTGATTTACTTACATAGACAACAAGCAGGAGATTAGCCAAGGGCTGCAGCTCCCAATGGTCCTCATCCCTCACACCAGAAAGAGTGATACAGAAACAAAAGGGGGCTGTAATATGGATTATGGGCTATGATGTTGCTGAGGAGCTAATTCTAGACTATAGCTAAGCAGCTTTATATCCTACAGCTCCATTTTCTGGGGAGCAGAGAAGACATTTGCATCCCTCACCACAACCTGTGAAGCCACGAGAAAAGATATCATCTGTGAAAGCCTCTTGGGAGAGAGAGTTCCAGTGGGAGATGGCCCCACAGAAGCTCCCCATCTTCCTCCTAGCCTCTCCAATTCTGGAATGATCACAAAGCATTCTTCTAAAGCTCAGGTAAGCTGTGATTGAAGCCTTTGAATGAACGGTAAGTAAACACATGCAAAGTCACCAGGAAACCATGGAAGGCTAACTCTTCTGCACAGATTCTCTCCCGAGCCTCTAGATAGGAGCTCAGGCTGGCCACTACCTTGATTTCTTCCTTCTGAAACCTGCAATGGATAAATTAGACTTACCTACCTGGATTTCTGCCGTACAGAATCGTGAGAAAATAAACGTGTGTTTTTTAGGGCTAAGATGGTGATAATTTGTTATACAGCAATAGAAAATTAATATGATTCCTGAGCACCTCAGTGGGTATGGGGCTCATTGTGACACTCGTCACTGGATGTTGTTGCTGGCATTTCATATGTTGGTGTGCTTGGAAGCTAGACGTACCTCTCATCTGCTTGCAGAGAAATTTCTTCCTATCTTGATTCTTTGTTTCATCAGTTTCTTATTCAAGTTCCAGAATGAGTGCTTGTTATTAGACCATGTGCCATGCACTAACTACAAAAGCAGCTTGGAATGTGGTTACCTGGAATAATTAGCTTCTATAGTCGGGGATATGCTGTGCTTCTCATCAAAAATTCCTCAAGTAGTGAAAGAAGATTCAAATAATGGTATTTTCACACTGTTGATAAAGACATACCTGAGACTGGGGGATTTACAAAGAAAAAGGTTTAATGGACTCACAGTTCCACGTGGTTGGGGAGGCCTCACAATCATAGTGGAGGAGAAGCACATCTTACATGGCAGCAGGCAAGACAGAATGAGAGAGCCAAGTGAAAAGGGAAACCCTTTATAAAATCATCAGATCTCGTGAGACTTATTCACTACCCCAAGAACAGTATGGGCAAAATCACTTCCATGATTCAATTATCTCCAACCAGGCCCCACCCACAACCCATGAAAATTATGGGAGCTACAATTCCATATGAGATTTGGGTGGGGACACAGCCAAATCATATCAAATGGTCAGGCAACAAGTGTTATTACTGCCATATACCACACTTTTCATTGTCCAATACAAGATAAACCTCAGGCTCCCGTGGTTTCAAGTGTTTGATATTTCAGGAGAGTATTGGTGTTTCCAGCAGGAGGATGAACAATGGTTCCATTGTATATGAAGCTGAGACATCCACTTAATAAATCTGGGCTTCTCCCACCACTGATTAACAGAGGAAAGGAGGTTTATAATATTGGTCAATAAAATTGATGTTGATTATCAAGAAGAGATATATTTGCTGCTGCACAAGGTAAAATTTTGTGAGAAGACCATTATGTGTACAAAAATAAGAGGAACTCCTTTCACTTCAACCTATTGAATTCTGTGCATGTACATTCAGGGGGAAAGAGCCCCTTGCTGGTTTAGAGTGGATACCAAACCTATGAGAAATACCTTTGTCTCATTTGGTATTTTCTCCTAATTAACATTGTGCCAGAGTCTTCACATACCACTGTATTTTACAGAGTCAGCTGCTTCCAGATAATTGAATAAAGAGTAAGATCAGTGAAACCTACGAGCTTGATATTCTTCATTGTAATGTTAATTCACTGTAAAGTAGACTCCTGGTCCAAAAATAGTGTTCTGTGGGATATTATTCTATTATCTAAAATGTATCTGTAGAGTGTGAGATGCGTATGTGTGTGTAAGTTAACATGAACCTATTCTGCAGGGATAATCACATAAATTAAGAATGCTACCCAGTAATTTCCACTTCAGGATGCTTCAGAGGTGGATGTTCGGAATTTAGAAAACTTTATCCCACAGTTTACACTTCACAAAAGTAGCTACACAGAATGCATTTCACATATCACACTCTGATTCAGTACTGGAGGGTTTATAACTGACATAAGGAATATTAAAAATATGTTGTTGGAGAAATAAATAGAATTCCATAGATGTTGGCTGGAAAGATTTGTTTAGAAAAATCTACTCTTGCATGATCAATCCTCTATGATCCCAGCAGGGTAATATTTCTTGAGTAGCACCTCAGGTCTAAAACTGCACTTATTCCCAACTTCTTTGCCTGATAGAGAATTATTTGCTTTATGAGACCAGAAACATTGCTTTTCTGCCATCAGAATATATGTAGGGTTGTCTCAGAGTGAGCTATTTAATGCTCTTGAGGAGTGCAAAAGAGAAGAGTGGGAAGGGTAGAGAGCTAGCAGTTCCTCAAGTTTACAAGACCTCATTGTTTGTATGTATTGATGCCTGCTCATTAATAAATATTGGTACATGTTTCAGAATTCATATTGTTTTTTTTTTTAACATAGCATCTGTCAGTAACATTGTAGAGAAAACAACTTGCTCCAGCCATCACTAGTCACTGGAGGCAACCAGTATTTACCAAGGAGAACCTGATGACTCTGAATAGCTAAATTGTCTTAGGTCTATTCTTAACAGAAATCTTTAGGGTGAACAAGGCATTCAGTAGGGTGTGGATAATAATGGTGGTAGGTATGTGGTGGGGAGGCATCAATTTTCTGGGAGTTTCCTTCAGAATTTCATTGAGATATAGGAAGAAATGGGCTTATACCAACCGTGACCTCTTTGTAGGTGGTTCTTGCTCACAAGTGACTCAAAATCGATCATTTGGCACTGTCAGGGCTGCCCCTCCATATGATGCTGAAGGCCTGACCTCACCTCCATAAAAGCTCCAGCATCCCAGTGAAACCAAATGAAGCTATTTTCTCTTTCAGCACTCTAAGTGCTGGAGATTTAGAGTAACCAGAAAGAAATAGAGAATACCAATTTCCTGGCTTGTGTTGGCTCTCTCACCCCAGGCCCCTAAGTAGTACTTGTTCTTAGAGTCCCATAAGGACTCAAGGAAACAGCTCTTTTATCCTGTGGTTTTAATACCTTTCTCCACAAGGAGTCAAAAATCACAGCTCAGGAAGCACTGACAGCAGTGGTAGTTGTTTCATTATCTCATGATCCCAAGTATCCCCGAATAAGGTGCTCTGCTCTAGCCTAAAACAAACAGCTGGTATATATAACATCATACAGACAGACCATGAAAGATAACATCTATATGTGTTCAGATTTGTGTTTGGGGAGGGGGTGTTGCTGAGCCCCATGTGAGTTTGTGTTTAGAATGGGGTCTATATTACCCTAATGCATATCAAGTGAAAAAATTATATTTGGTAAAGATTAGTCATTACTCAATCTGGGTTAATTTTTTGTTGTGCTTAAAATCTTTTGATACTTGGAATACTTCAGAATGTTTATTATAGATTGAAATTTTACAAAGGTAACAATTTATTTGCAGATACCTAAAAGTAGCTCCCAGAGCAATCACGTTCAGATCCATAGAAACATCTAGGTAGGCATTAGAACAAGATTTTAAGTTTTTGAAACTAAGTTGTTACAATTTTAAAATTAAGAAATTTTCCTTTAAAATATCTAAATGTTTGTATGTATTTGAACAATAACACTGTGCCCTCATTTCTAAATGGCAGTCATGGGCTGTGACTTTTAGAGCGGGCTTTTGTCTACATTTTTGGCACTTTCCACTTGCCTGTTTATTCTGTAGGTATTTATATTTGTGTTGTCTGATTTAGAGTTTCACTCAAATAGTATATTTATGGAAGTGACCAAACTAATTCTATAGAATTCAACAAACTCTATGAAAACATCTATGAATATTACATCATAAAATCTTGATTTTAACTTCATTTTCTCCAGTGATTTCCAAAATTTTGTTTGTGAACCAGTGTCAGAATGGCTGCAGGAAAATTAACTGGGATAGTTTTCTGAATTTGAGTTACTAGATCCCCATCCTTAAATATGGTGATTTCAGTGTGGATCAGGGATGGAGCCTTGTCTACCTTTTCAGTTAAAATATCTGGGCAATTATCTTGCATTGTGTGTTAGAAGCCACTGGTTCCCTGTCCTTCTCACCCTAGGTGGGGAGGGATGAGAGGGCCACAGAAGTACATTAACTACTACAGCTGAACTGCTTGACAGGTCCATTAATTAAATTTACTGGCATTAATCACTCTGTTTCAATCTATTAGAGCATCTCACTGAAGGAGAAGATCAGGACCCAAGAGAAAGGTAGCTGAAGTCAATATTGCAGAAGCAGAAGCAGATCAGATGTCTCTTCTGCTTCTCCTTTTTTATTCCAACTCATTCTCTGATGAACATAAGCATCTCTGCCCTGCTCAGCCTCTGAATTCCCCAGACTTCTTACAATTTTTTAAAACCTTTGGTGGGGCAGGGGAAAAGGTGAGGAGGAGGGAGAAGAGTAGGCACTTGAGAGATGCCTTAATTTGATATTTCTCTAAATTTACTTCTTCTGCTTTTTCTTTAATCTCTTCTGTCCACAGATATTCTTTGAGGTCCTTACACAGTATCAAGACAGCACACTGATATTGTGATTGTGAATAAATATTTCAAATAAACACCTTTAGTGTAGACTTCACTATTGATCATTTTTAAGGTCTTTGTCAGTATTTTTTACTGGATAAGAATCATCATGTCTTTCCTGGTATATTGTCTTATACTCAGAGGTGGTGTATAGTGTAGGTAGAGGAAGAAATTAGGAGCTTCAAACTGGGGACCAGAATTCTTGTGGCTTCTGGAATCTAGTCAATGTTTGTGCTGTCACCTCACTCAGTACTCTATTAACAGCTTTAAAAAAGTAAAGCAGTTAAAAAAGTAAAGCCGTAACAGACACAGGAAAACAACAGTATTCTGGTATATGAGATTAATCAAAGGAAAAATTGCTAGGTGAGACTAAGTAGCTACCCATTGCTGGAAGACAGATGCTGTTTCTGTAGATATGAACTAATGACAAATGAGATAAACTCTCCTGAATTATAATGAGTTCTTTTATCTGCAAAAATATTTCAAATCCCATGCATGAGAAAAAGAAGTAATGCAACATAACTTTGGCGTTTTTGCTGAATGCTATCAACGCAACAGAAACTATGATTAAATAAAATCATAGTTTTTAAGAGATCCATGAAGTCATACATATGTCCAGGAGCTCTCTTTTTTTCCCTTCCTTCTCTCTTTCCTTTTAAAATCATTCCCCTTCATCTTTAGCATCATTTATCTTTCTTTATGCAAAGCACCACCTCAAATTGAATGTCTTAAAACAACAACCACTTGAGACATTTGCTCCAGCATGTATCTCACCTGGGAGGCTGAGATGGGAGGATTGCTTGAGAACAGAAGTTTGTAGCCAGCCTGGGCAACATAGCAAGACCCCATCTCTTAAAAAATAACAATTCTTTTCTTTTTGGCTTACAGTCTTGTGAGTCAGCAATTCAGGCTAGGCTCAGCTGTCCAGTTATTCTGTTCTGTTGTCAGTTATGCATCTGTGGTCAGCTTATGGTCAGCCAGGTTGGCTGTCTGTTAGCTGGGGTATCGGGGAGAACAGAGCAAGTATATTTTAATACATAACAGGTTAGCCTGTGTTGGCTCACATGGTAGCTAGGAGGGCTCTGAGAGAGAGAGTGAAGGCGTGCAAGGCCTCCTGAAGAATAGGTTTGCAACTGGTACAAATATCATTTCTGCTGCATTCTATTGATCAAAGCAAGTCACTGCCCAGATGTAAAGAATTAAGGGATAGATTCCACCTTTTGATGGGAAGTGCTGTAAAGTCCCATTACACAGAAATATGGACAAAAGTAGAAGTGGAAAATTATGACAATTTTTATAATCTGCCACTCCCCTCTTAAAGTTTTTGTAAGCCTCTTAGTCACTTATAACCATTGCAGTGTCTGTAAAGGTAGATGCTATAAGGTGTGACAAAAGGAACAAAAAATACTGTTTCTATATTTATGTTGTCTGTAATCTGTGGAGAAGGAAAGCATCAACCTCATCTGAGATCTACAGATACAAGCATGCACAGCTTATTATTGTCTAATACATACATACTAGAGAAATAAGAATGAGGGAAGAATCAATGGGACCGAGGAGTATCCCAAGCACTGTGAACTGTGTTTAGCTGCTTCCAGCCCCTATTTATTTCCACCACAAGTTTCTGCTCTTGCAAGTGGTTTAATCCTGTTCTACTCTACTTAGACCTCTTAGATTTTGAGCGTTTTATTTTTAATAGTTTTAAATATCTTTCAAAGCAGGTAGAAAAGTGCAATTACCACCCATATATTCTCTACTTAAATCAAACAACTGGAACACTTTCTCATATTTGTCATATAAATAATCATGGCACATTCAAAGGAAGAAAATAAATCTCCAGAAGTTATCCCTTAAGAAACACAGGCATCATGTTTACCAGAAAAAATACTTTAAAATAACTCTTTTAACTCTTTCCAGAGCTAAATAAAAACATGACAGATAACTAAAGACATTAGGAAAGTATTAAGTGAACACTATGAGAATAGTAACAAAAAGTTAAAAGTTATTTAATAAAAAGAATCAAACAGAAGTGCCTAAGCTGAAATACATAATCTTTGAATTAAAAACATTTACTACAGGAAAACAACAAGAGAGTCAAACAGACCAAAGAAAGAATCAGAAAATTTGAAAACAGGGCATTTGAAATTATCTAGTCTGAGGAACAACAAGAATTAAGAAAAGTGAACAGAACCTTAGGAATTTATGAGGCACCATTAAACAGACAAATACACACATTATATGAGTTCAGAAGGAGAAGAAAGACAGAAAAGGGTAGAGAGATTATTTGAGAAAAATAATTGTTGTAAACATTCAAAATTTGAGGATAGGCATGAAACTACAAGTGTAAGAAGCTCAATGATCTACAAACTTGAAGAAGCGTACAATGAGACACATTATAATCAAATTGCTAAGTCAAAGACAAAGAAATAATCTTGAAAAGAACAGCAGAATGACTATTTACATCACGGATAAATCACAGGAATCCCTAATATTATCAGTTTGTTCCCAGATTATCAGTGAATTTCTCAGAAGAAACATTGAAGGCCAGAAGTCAGTGGGATAATATATATACAAAGCTGAAAAAAATAAATAAAACAAAACCATCAACCAGAATTCCATATCTGGTAAAACTGTCCTTCAAAAAACAGGGAGAAATGGAGACTTTCTCAGATAAACAGGATCTGTGAAAGTTCATAACCACTGAATCTGCTGTACAAAATTTCCAGATGTAGTCTTTCAAGTTAAAATAAAGGGATGCTGGATAGTAACTCAAAGCCATACAAAACTATAGAGTTCTCTGATAAAAGTAAGTACAAAGACATTTTTAAAAACAGTTATTGTAATTTTTGCTTGTAATGCAATCTTTTGTTTTAGATAAGGTTTAAAAGACAAATGCATAAAATTGATTATAACTCTGTTAACAGTTACACATATATAAAGATGTAATTTATGACATAAATAACATAAAGGGTGCAGAGCTACAAAGGAGTAGCGTTTTTGTATGCAATTGAAATTAACTTGGTATTCATTTAAGATAGATTATTATAACTTCAGGAGGCCAATGTAATCCCGTGGTAGCCAAAAATAAAATATCTATGGAGTATACACAAATGAAACTGGAAGGTAATTAGAATATGTCACCATAAAAATTAAATAAGCAAAAAGAGTAATATGGAAAACAAAAGACAAAAACTGCTTTAAGATACATGAAAAAGAAATAACAAAATGTCAAAAGTAAGTGCGCTCTTTCGGTAATTACTTTAAATATAAATTGGTTAAACTCTCCA
This sequence comes from Alouatta palliata, assembly GCA_004027835.1. NCBI lineage: Eukaryota > Metazoa > Chordata > Mammalia > Primates > Atelidae > Alouatta > Alouatta palliata. The sequence goes on from PVKV010008873.1 coordinate 79,557, forward strand.
ACAAAAGACATAGATTGAGGGAATAAATTTTTTTAAAAGGATCATATGCTATCATGCATAGGTTGAAAGTGGAAAAAAAGGGGGAAAATTTCATGTAAACATTAACCAAAAGAAAGCAGAGTTTCCTATGTTAATATTAGACAAAACAGACTTTAAGTCAAAAACTGTTACAAGAGATAATGAAGGAACTTACATAATAATAAAAAGGTCAATTCATTAAATACATAACAATTTTAAATTTGTATGCACCAAACATGAGAGTTCTAAATATATGAAGCAAATATTGACATAATTGAAGGGACAAATAGGCGAATCTAGAAAAACAGCAGGAGAGACACCATGCAATTTCAATTCCCACCCATTAGGATGGCTACTGTCAAAAAAACAAACAAAACCAGAAAAAGCTGTTGTTGGCCAGAATGTGGAGAGACTAAAACTCTGTGTCTTGTTGATAAGCATGTAAAATGATGCAACTGCTGTGGGAAACAGTAGAGCAATTCCTCAAAGAACTAAACATAGAATTACTATATGATTCAGCAATCCCACTCTTTGTATATACCCTCCAAAATTGAAGGCATTGAGTAAAACAGATCTTATTTATTTATTTATTATTGTACTTTAGGTTCTGGCGTACATGTGCAGAAAAAGCAGGGTTGTTGCATAGGTACATACATGGCAATGTGGTTTGCTGCCTCCATCCCTCTGTCACCTATATCTGGCATTTCTCCCCATGTTTTCCCTCCCCAACCTTCCCACCACCTGCTGTTCCTCCCCTAGCCCCACTCCAACAAATCCCAATGTGTGATGCTCCCCTCCCTGTGTCCATGTGTTCTCATTAACACCTGCCTACGAATGAGAACATGCAGTGTTTGATTTTCTGTTCTTGTGTCAGTTTGCTGAGAATGATGGTTTCCAGATTCATCCATGTCCCTACAAAGGACATGAACTTATCGTTTTTTATGGCTGCATAGTATTCCATGGTGTATATGTGCCACATTTTCCTTGTCCAGTCTATCACTGATGGACATTTGGGTTGGTTCCAGGTCTTTGCTATTGTAAACAGTGCCTCAATGAACATGTGTATGCATGTATGCTTGTAATAGAACGGTTTATAATCCTTTGGATATGTACCCAGTAATGGGATTGCTGGGTCAAATGGAATTTCTATTTCTAGGTCCTTGAGGAATTGCCACACTGTCTTCCACAATGGTGGAACTAATTTACACTCCCATCAACAGTGTAAAAGTGTTCCTATTTCTCCACATCCTCTCCAGCATCTGTTTTCTCCAGGTTTTTTTAATGATCACCATTCTAACTGGTATGTTATGGTATTTTAATGTGGTTTTGATTTGCATTTCTTTAATGACCAGTGATGAGGAGCATTTTTTCATATGTTTGTTGGCCTCATATATGTCTTCTTTTGAAGAGTGTCTGTTCATATGCTTCACCCACTTTTGAATGGGTTTGTTTGTTTTTTTCTTGTCAGTCTGGTAAAACAGATCTTTATACACTCACGGTCATAGCAGCATTATTTATGGTAGCCAAAATGTGAACACTGCCTAAGTGCCCATCAATGGTTGCATGAATAAATAAATTTGTTATATAATATATAACAAATTTTTATAATATATATCACCCTATATAAGAATGATAGTTGAATATTCTTCTATTTAGGAAATTGAATTGTTATATAAGTGCCAAGGGAAATCCTTCCTCTCCCCTCTAAAGAGTCATTAAAAATGAACTGATTATAAGGCAGATTAATAGGAGAAAAAGCATACAAATATATTTAATGTGCATAAGCACTGGAGAATTTCAGGATAATTATCCAATGGCCCAATGAGACATGCATACTTGTATATCCACCTTAATAGGGGAAGGGGTTATCAGAGAAATGTGGGTTCATAAATGATAATCTTAGGTGGAATAAACAGGCCCAATGCTCAGACAATGGCTAGTATAATACACACAATGGAACATTATTTATCCTTCAAAGAAGAAAATTCTGACACATGCTACAACATCAAAGCATTGAGAAGTGAAAGAAGCCAGTTACAAAGAACAAATATTGTATAATTTCACATATATAAGGTACCAAGAGTAGTTGAATTCTTAGAGACAGAAAGTGGATGATGGTCACCACAGCTTTGAAGAGAAGGTAAGGTGTTAGTGTTTAATGGGTGGTAAGTTTAGTTTAGGAAGATAAAAAGTTCTGGAGATAGATGGTGGTGATAGCTGCCTATCAGTATGAATGCACTTAATGCCACCACACTGTTCACTTAAAAACAGTTAAAATAGTACATATTAAGTCGTGTATATTTAATCACAATTTAACCAAATAATTTATTGGTGATGTTAGGTACTTTACGTTGCATCATATCAGTAGGCACAAAGTGATTGGTTGATTTATTTTTCATGATGGTGGCAATCAGATTTCTCCACTGTAAAGTTATCTTTTTCCCTTTACAATTAGGAGATTATCTGTGTGGCAGTATTTTTAGCACCATCAACTTGTCATTTAATGATTTTAGCGTTCATTCCTGATTCTTACCTGAATCAAATACCTATTGGGAGCTATTAAATGGTGGCGTTATTTCCCCTGTCCCTCCATATATAACTGTTAGTAGCTTTTCTATAATAAAAGTTTTCCCTCATCCATTAGGGCTATTTCATGACACTTTATGGCCAGTAAAATAAAAGCATAATTACTTAATTCATTAATTTACCAATTTCCACAAAAGGAATTTGTATAATTGTCATCTCTAATGGAAGCCTTTTTTATGTGAGTAGCGGTATGTGTGTGTGTATCATTGTAGACTGAAATGGGATATATTTGACATGCTTCAATTAAATACATTTATCTTTATTTTGTCACTCAGATTGTTCAACTTTGATTGGTAGAATCCCTTTTGACTGGGCTCTGGGTTCTTTTGAAAGAACTCCGTTGGTCTTGGAATGCTTTTTGTTTCTGGCACCAAAAAATGTCCCAACACTGTATTTTCCCTATTAGATCTGGAAACAGTTATTTTCAGAAACAAGGACAGTCCTCTTTAGAGAAGAATGGTGTATAGAAAGAAATTTTGGACATAAGTGGTGCTCAATACTACTTACATATTGTTGCTCTTAAGCCCTTTCATGGATATATATTTGTTAAATCATGAATTTATCATTTCGTTTTTATTTTAATTTTAACAAGGATTTATTTAACTTCTTGAACTTTAGATTTGTATCTCTTTTCCCTTACAAATGAAATCTTGACCTATAATAATACACAACTATTTATTTGTGGCATAATACAATATTCACAAAACTGATTCAAAACAAGAAAATAAACATTACCACTGAAGAAAACAAAACAAAATTTCTGGATAAAGTTTTACATTTTTTTTGTATTTTTTTTTTGTCTTAGAATATATTCCAGTGTTAGATCAGTGCTGTTTTTTATGACAGTTAAATAATGATTTGCTTCATGTGACCAATATTATAAGATTCATTTGTTTCAGATGGTTTTCACTTTAAAATTTTTATTGCTTTTTCTTTTTTATTGTTATTTACTTAGGCATTGTATGATTTTTGCATGGTTCAAAAGTCAAAACAACAAGCTCAGAGATATTTAGTTTCTATCTCTGTCCCTTCACCCCATAACTCTCCACTATCTCTAGGTAAACATTTAAAAAATGTTTGGTTGATTGTTTTCATTTTAAGTGTGTGTATAATATATAAAATCATATACGTATGTTCTTATTTCCTCTTTGTTCTTACATAAATATTAACACTAGGCTGGGTGTGGTGGTGCCTGCCTGTAATCCCAGCTACTTGGGAGGCTGAGGCAGAAGAACTGCTTGAACCCGGGAGAAGGAGGTTGTGGAAGCTGAGACTGTGCCATTGCACTACAGCCTGGGCAACAAGAGTGGAACTCTGTCTCAAAAAATTAAATAAATAAATAAATAAGAAGTTAATACTATATACAGTGTTCTACATCTTAGTTTTTAAATTAGCTTTTTCTAAAGGTTATTCCATGTAAGTATGTATTTATTTTCTTCATCCTTTTTATCTGGCTACATAGAATTTAATGTATAGTTGCATCATTTCTTAGTTAACCTCTCCCTTATTAGGATACATTTTGTGTTCTTTCCTGGCTTTTACTAATACAAATAATGCAGCAGTCTGTAACTTTGTGAATTATGTTTTGGACTTCTGCAGGTATATTTTCAGAATAAATTACTCCAAGTAGAATAGGTCAAAGCATGAATGCATTTGTAATTTAGCTAACTTAATTTTACCTACTGTCCAATGCCTACTGCCTCCTCTACATAAACAGTATAATGCAGTGGGAAATGTATGGGCTTTGGAGTCACACTGGCCTGGACTTGAACCTGGTGCTGTAACCTTCTAGTAAACTACGTGAACTTGAAGAGGCATCATAACTACTTCATAACGTCTTTGCTCAGATGGAAATAAATGATGTCTGCCAAGAGCATCGAGTACCTTGTCTTGTTGCAGCAGCGATGCTCCCCATATATCAGTTCCCTTTTCAGGCCCTCAAGTAAATAAAATCTGTATGACCTTGGCACCTAGATATGTTCAGAATTCTGGATTCCTTGTTATGGATTCTGTTGTGATATCTCTAATTAAACATCTTACAACCTTAATTTCGCCAACATTAACCTTAGGTTTTCTACAGAAAACTTTAGCGTTGGTCATGTTAACCTAGAATGCCTTTCGCTGACTACATACTTATGAAACTCTATGACATCGTTCCTTTCTGTGTCAAAGTTAACCACAGAATTTCAATAACATGCTATGCTGGGCAACCCATGGAAAGAAGAGTTTATCAGTCTGTACCTGAAGTCCTCTGCTACATTTGGTTTTAGGAATCCAGAACTGAAATCTATGTGACCAGTTTCTACCTTAAACTATCTCACCATTTTGAATCCTGAAGATTTCTGAGCTTCAGTTTATCAGACTCTCTCTGTTCTTTCACTGCTAATTGTCAGGACATTTCTCATGAATACTGACTGAGCCAACACAGCCCAGGTCTGCGGATAAAGGAGATTATTTTTAAGGTTGCTTGGATCATCCTGGCTTAGCAAATTCATGCATAAACGTATAAGTCTACATTAAATGAATCAGAGACTAATTTGCTGAAGTAATTAGTGTTTCTAATTTGAGAAAGCAATCATATATGGATTATTCCAATAAATTATAGGCTTCAATACAGTAGGGTCCTAGACTTTTAAAAATCTGTTTTCTATTTAAAACTTAAATATTTAATGTTTTAGTTGTTAAGTGGAGAATATCTTACAGAAAATGCTCTTTTTTGTGTATTTATTTTTTTTT
>PVKV010008874.1:0-84859 GCA_004027835.1 Alouatta palliata
GTTCATCCATGTCCCTACAAAGGATGCAAACTCATCGTTTTTGATGGCTGCATAATATTCCATGGTGTATATGTGCCACATTTTCGCTGTCCAGTCTATCATCGATGGGCATTTGGGTTGGTTCCAGGTCTTTGCTATTGTAAACTGTGCTGCAATGAACATTCGTGTGCATGTGTCCTTATAGTAGAATGATTTATAAGCCTTAGAAAATCTTAAAAGGAGGCCATGTGTGGTGGCTCACGCCTATAATCCCAACACTTTGGGAGGCCAAGAAGGGTGGATCACCTGAGGTCAGGAGTTCGAGACTAGCCTGGCCAACACGGTGAAACCCCAATTCTACTAAAAATACAAAAATTAGCCAGGAGTGGTGGTGGGTGCCAGTAATCCCAGCTATTCGGGAGCCTGGGGCAGGAGAATCACTGGAACCTGGGAGGTGGAGTTTGCAGTGAGCCGAGACTGCAGCACTGCACTGCAGCCTGGGCGACAAGAGCAAAACTCCATCTCAAAGAAAGAAAAAGGCATTGATCTTATCCCCAGTTACAGATGAAAAAAAAATCAAAGCACTCAGTTTCTCTTAAGGTCTCAAGGCATAACTGGGACTTGAATCTAACTCATCTGAATCTACATCTGGTATACTTTCTACTTTATCATATGGTTTTTTCTTGGTAATGTGCTTTGGAAGTTGATGTCAGATGGATGTCAGCTTAAATGAGTGGGTTGTCAACCAGTTGGAAAAAAAAAATTACCCAGTAATTTTTTATATGAGAATTCAGGAGAAGCTGTTATATGTAAAGTGATGTCAGTCTTTGCTGTAGGCAGAGATTTCATATGTTTGTACAGTCCTGGTTGTAAAATCTTTAAAATAACATAATCTAAATTGGGTTACAAAGAATATTTCTTTAATAGGACATAAAAATGTATCACTTCAAACAGGGTCTATGTTTGAACAAATTTAGGGAACTTGAGGTGGAAGCAAGCTAAATGGGTTTATTACTACCAAAACTTCTTGATGTTACAAATGCATTGTGAATCTCCAATATGAGTGTGTATATGAGGGTATAAACAGAATAACGTACTTCCTAAAATATGTCACCATGAAACATTTCTTCATTAGAGCATCATGGTAGACTACCCTACTGTGGAACCTACTTTGGGGAACATTGCACCGTATCTCACGCCAAGATAAGATGACCTCCTCAATGCATGCATAAAATGTCTCATGAGATACTCAGGATTATAAAATATGAAATGTTCTCTAGTCCATCACACAAAAATACAAGAAGGAAACATCCTTCAGGCCACTGAGATTCTAATGGTATCCAATAAGACTGAAAAATTTGCTTAATCACAGTATCTCACACTTTAGATATTGACCATATCTAGGTTATATAAAATCATTTATCTGTGTTTGTAAACAATTTTATTTTGTATTGCTATAATTACCCTACATTGACTCTCCAATGTGTTGGGTCTAGGAAATCATCATTATGCAAAATTGTCTGACTTCAGTAAACAGCTTTGAACTTAAAAGTGGAAATTAGCAGTTAGAGTATTTGAGAGGCTCAAATGGAGGGCAAAGCATTTGTCTTTAAGGTAGGGTGGTAATTAGTCAAGTAATCTACGTTAGTCCTAGGGCACTGTGGGAGATTAGTATCTGCTAACAGATTATCATCATTTGGAAAGTGAACAGTTTAGTTACATATTTACATGCAGGATTTTGTGATAACAACTGGGGGTCTTTTTTTTTTTTAGATACTTAGCTGAAGGAAGCTAATACGTGTCTTTTATATCAAAAAAACTTTAAAAAGAGATGCCATGTTTGTTTAGCAAGCAGAGCACATTCATTTTCTATTTCAGTCTTAATGAGCACCCCTAGTCCTGAAGGATTGCAGTGTTCAAGAAGAAAAAGCAATAGACGAATTCTATTAAAAAAATAACTTTCATAAGAAAGACTTCTAACAGCTGGATAGATGGTATGCCTACAACGGCAATGTCAAGAGAGGGCAAATGGGAGAATTTCCAACATAAAAAATTTACGGAGTTAAAAATATTTCCCTGCATATGAGATAGAAGTAGATAATTAAACATTCAAATAGAACAGCTTCTTGTGTCAAAGAGGATATTGCTTCTCCAATTCTGAAATGCTTAGTCTGGAAATAGCATACTGGTTAAGTGCTTAAAGAGCATTATGATCAGTGTCATATTGTAAGACTCAGTTTTGCAAATGAAAGTGAAACAATGTAAACAATATTCACAAAAAGCATTACACTTTAAAGAATATTATTTCATTTCTATTGAAATAGTACTTTCCCTTACTATGTTTTATTGCCAGAGAAATTAGTTTGCAGTTATGGTTGCTTTCTGATTATACAATATATACTCATAAAACAAATGCAAAGAACAGAAAATTTTATATGAGAAAACAAAATTATACTATTACTAACCAAACATATGAATCCATACTTAACAAGTACATATTATATATATATTTTTATATATGCAATAAACATATTTATATTATATATTTGTATTCTATTACATATTTATATTAAATTTCTACTGAAACAAAAACTTTCCAGAAAAGTAGTATAAATAATTGTTGATATTTTAAAGTTCTACTTCATTTTTAAGTATTTTATCAGTCAATAATATTTTTATTAAATGTCCTCTGAGTAGCTGCTTAGTCCTTCATATAAAATATGTAGAATGTATTTTATAATTCCCAATTAGCTTTGCATTTAAAATGTTTGAGTTTTCCTTTTACAGAATAGTAAATTTTAAAAGCCATATATATAAAATTTTGTGTAAAATTTATGATTATTTTGACTTCTTTATAGATTTTATACTTTATTAAACAACATGTACATATATAGGGTAAATATATGAGTATGAAGAAAGAAACAAAACTAGTTATAATCCTTGACCCAAGACTGACATGAAACTTTTGTAAATTTCCTTAAATAATTTTGTATATTATAGGCATGGGAATTATCCAGTCACTAACTTCCTTATTTTTTTCATTTTGGAACGTGTTTCTATATCATTTAATTTCTACATTATTCTACCAACTTATTAGAGAATGTTAACATTATAACCACTATTGGCCACATGGGACACCATGAGCAATTTATTTAATATCTCTTAAACTAATTTTACTCATATGTAAAAATAACACAATGGATCTTAATTGTGCCCTTTTCACAAGGTTGTTGAGAAAATTTACATACATACACACACACTTAGCATTTAAGGAAACTCAACAAATATTAGGTTGTCATACTACATGTATCTTCCTTTGGGATGATGTTTACATCTACTAGTTTTCTCAGCAAATTTTTGATTGTTGTGCAAATTGGTATGGAAATATAATAATATATGTATTATACAAATACATATACAAATATATGTTATATGTTTAAATATATTTATACTCTTTCAATATAAATATATTTATATTTATAAATATGCTATATTTTTAAATGTATGTGGGATATGCACATTTACCAGCATACACATTTTTAGTTTCTGTAAGTATAAACAAGAAACTACTAAGACTGTTTATTTTCAGGCATGAAATTTTTGCTACTTAATATACTATGTGATTCTATTTTTGTCATTGTTTTAATGACAAAAGTGTTTCTGAACTTTTGGATTATGAGTAAGTTTAGTTTAAAAAGAAACAACTAAGTTTATTTGTGCTACTAGCAATTAAAATGTAAGTATACAGTTAAAGTATAGAAGGAAGATCAGAGTCTAACTCTGCTCCACATTCTAAGACTGTATCTTCCCTATGATGTTCAGTTACAGACTCTTGGATTATCTGGAATATTGGCAAATAAGAGCACCTTCAAAAGAAAATATCATATTGCCTAGTGGTATGAAAAATCTCTTGCATGTGGAGAATGACTAACGATCCAGGAGTTAAGAAAAAAATATTGGAAAGGAGGATGGAATGTTATGGTCATTGTGAAATCTGAGGGCATTGTCATTTGGAAGATGGAGTAAGCTGGCTGTGTCTAGCTCAGGAGATTTGTCTATGTGATCATAGGGCTCATTTTAATATTATATAGACAGTAATTTTGTCATCAATCATTTTATTAATTCAGTTAACAAATGCATCTAGGACTGTCATAGGCACTATACTAGAATGTAAGAATACTTTGAAGAATAAGGCTGAAAATATTCTGCTTTTTAGAATGCATTTTCAGAGTGTCTGCAGACAGAATATACATCTCTCCAGGAACAAACGGGATAATACATCCCTGTTCCAGGATAAAAGAGGAGATTAAGTCTCCATCAGATTTTTTAAATTAGACACTTTTAAAAGGATATAGATTCAAATACAGTTGTAAGGAACAATACAAAGAGATCCCATGCACTCTTTAGCCTGTTTCCCCAGAGGCAACGCCTTGTATATCTACAGCGTAACATACCAACCATCACAACCAGAATATTCAAGATTCAGTGCAATGCCATCTCCGAAAGGTTCCCTCTCATTGCCTTTTTACAACCACACCCACTTCCCTCCCACTCTCACTCCTGCCTCAAGCTCAAACACTAATTTAATCTCCATTTCTATAATTTGTCATTTCAAACATGTTATATAAATGGAAGTATACAGTATGTAACCTTTCCTTCATCTGAGAAAGACTTGATTTCCCCTTCATTTCTGAAGGACATTTTTACTCAATATAGAATTCTGTTTTGACTGTTGTTTTTTAAATTTATTTATTTTAAAATATTTAATTAACAAAAATTGTATACATTTGAGGTTTACAATATGATGATCTGATATATATATATATATATATATACACATACACATTGTAGAATGATTGCTACAATCAAATTAATGAACACATTCACCACCACCCATCGTCACCATTGGTGTGTGTATGTGTGGTATAGATTTTCGGTTATGAGATGAATAAATTCCAGAGACCTGATTTACAACATGTTCTTTTCTTTCAGCACTTGAAAAATGTTGTGTCACTTTCTTATAGCTTCCTTTGTTTCTGTTGAGAAAACTGTTGTCATTCTACTTGTTTTACCATATAGGTAATGTGAGGTCTCCTCAGGTAGGCAAAGGAGCACCACTACTTTACAGCCAGCTGGTGGTAGAGTCCAGTTTCCCCTCTCGGCCTCGACTGGTATATAAGGAGCACAGCTATTACTTCTTACTTCTAGGCAGGTGTGGGAGTTTTGGCTTTTACTACCCTGGCAAAGGACAGGAATACCTTTTTACTTCTCCCCACAAGTCTCCTACTTATACAAGTAGGTGGCCTTATTGCTGCGTCATGATGGTTTTGACCCTCCATTTGACCTTCTCTGACCTCTGCAATATTCCTCATTCCTGCTGAGTAGAAGTGAAAGCCTAGACTCCTAGATTCTCTCTACTGATTCTTCTTGGTATGGTCCAGGAAGACAGATGTCCCAGCTCCCTAAAAGACCTACTGGCACCTTATCACAGCCTGATGAAGGTGGTACAGAGGTCTAGGCTCTCGCTTAGGCTTTGCGGCCTGATTGGGGATGGGCTGCAGTTTTCTTGGGGTGTTTAGAGTAGAGTAACTTTTATTTAAAAGCTTAAGGGTTTTCTTGTTGTTGCTGTTGTTTGTGTTTTCTTGCTAGATTGCCCCCTTCCCAGCCCCATGGCTGGAGAAAGCAGACGACTCTTAAGGCTGTTGAGGTTCCTACTCATAGATGTTTCCAGGTTGCTGGCTTCTGCAGTTTCTAGTCCAGGATATAAAAGGAAAAATTAAACAAACAATCAAACAAAAAAGAAACACAGCACTCGGTTGTTTCTCAGTCCCAAGGCCCCTGACAGACGTGCCTTCTCTCTCTACCTTTCAGAATCTTCAAAGGTTTGTTTTACGTAGTGTGTCCCGGGTTTTTATTTGTACTAAGTGGGAGGAATAGGAAAAGTATGTTTACCCATCTTTCTAAAATAGAAGCCAGAGAAAGTCTTTAATTCATTCAATGCCATCAGCACAGACCCTGCTAGTCAGGTGGCTGATTTCTTATATCTTTTTATGTAAAAATATGTATGCTTATTCAGAGATGTCAGTGGGAATCTGGCTTTTCTTAGTGGAAACAGCATTCCTAAAATAAAAAACCCAAAACTTATAGTGTAATTCTGAGCAGTGAAACAATTATACAATGAAATAAAGTGAGAGAAAATACATAACAATAAAACTGTATCCACTTTTAATTTTCAGACAGTCAACCCATTGATCGACTTCTTTATTTAGTCATAGATCCTGTCAGGTCCCAGTTGTGCTGTATATAAATAATCTATTGGCTTATATATCCAAAGATGCTATCCTAAGAGCATGTTTTAGGAGAAAGGACTACATCCGTATTTAGTATTTTAAAGCTGAATAATTTTCATTTATTTGCAAAATTTTGCTAACACTTTAAAAAATCATCTGCAGTAATTTTCAAAATCCTCATTTCCTCTGTCCAGAAATATTTAATGACTAAGTATGGCACTCTTTGTTTGTTATTTCATAGTTCTACTAATGTAATTTGCCGTAAAACAAACAGAACCGGAAGTGAAGCAATATAAGGTTTGTTATAATGAGCTTACTTTATCACTACTTTCTCCTAATGGGATTACAGTCTATAAATGATCATGTCACCATAGCAACCACCTTAAAAACCACACTGGTCTGTAAGGCAATAACAACACCTGTGTACTATCATTTTGTTTGGTAGTTTATAACATTTTTGGTCTAAAAAAATAAGAGGATACCAAAAGAACAACCTATTGTTTCAATCATGGTTTTTTCATCACATTTATTTTAGATTCAGCTATTTTCAATATGAAATTGTATTTGCATGCTGAAGATGGAAAAATGCTGTCTTGATAACTTACTGAGTTAACCCCGAATAACCTCACATCAATGCTTCATGAGCAAAAGAAAAGATTAATTTATGGTAAAATTAAATTTCCAAATGGAACAAAGCAATATACAAAAAATGTGTTTTTAAATACATTTTAGAATTCCTTGCTTTATGAAAAAGTAGGTCATTTTTGCACGTATTTCTGCTTAGCATTCATATAAATATGATGCAGTGGGGGAAAATTTTTGCTGTGATAAAAACCAGGTGCAATTTCCATTGGTTGTATACTGGGTTTTGAGTCAGCAAACAAGTTCTGACTTTACTGTTTGCCCTTTGATTACAGTCAAAAAATCTGAAATCTTACCCTCGTTTCTGTCATTGAAAAGATGAGGACAAGAAATGAGTGGCGGGGATGAAGGATTAACAATATTTTCAGCAAAAGCGATGTCCTCTCTAGTTCACAGGCAGCATAGTTTGAATTCCTCCATGTGTAAGTCAGGATGCTCTTGGTTAAATTGGGTTACTGACAACTCCCAGTTCTCAGTGACTTACACAATCAAGATTTGTTTCTCTCTTCATTCCCTTATATGTTAATTGCTGTTTGCTTAAGGTAAGGATGGTAGTGGGCTCATTTACTCTCCAGCACCAGACTGACAGAGGTTCCACTATTTGGAATGGAGACCACAAAGGAGAGTAGGAGATTCACATGCCATCTTTTAAATGCCCCATCCTAACAGTAATAACTGTTACTCATATTTCATTAGCTGGTGCAGGTCATATGATCATTCCTAGCTTCAAGGGAAAAGGAGTGCAGTGTTTTTAAAAGCACAAAAAGAGGGCTTTTAAAAGCCCCAAAAGGGGGTCCAGAGAGTGGTGAACATTTGAAAAATTTATCAAACATGACTTAATACTTTTATTACAAAATACTTTGTGACTGAAATGTAATATTTTCAACTAACATGTTGAAGGTCAACTACATTATGAGGCACTGTTAATATTTGTCACATTCTATCTAATTGTCATGATTATAAGCACTTCTTTAAAGTTTCCAGTATAAATATGTGAACCAAAATGTAGGCTTTTTTCCTGTTGTAACAGAGACTTATAGAATAATAATAGTTTATTCAGGAGAGAAGTTTATTTTATGTTTTTGGAAAAATTTAGGTTGGTGGTTCAGGTCTGGTATAATGACTTCTTAATCTTTAGAAACCCAAGATAACACTATTTTCCTAAATATATTGTTTCTGTTTCATGGTTCAACAGGGATTCTCCTGCATTCAAGCTACCAGAAGAAAAATAGAAGAGAGGGATAACATGTTTTGCTTTTGTTTTGTTTTGTTTTTGATGTATAAATAAATAAGTTATCCACATTCCATCTATTTCCAGCCTGTTGTTTGGAGCTTAGCCCACGTCTACCACTAACTCCAATGGAAGTAAAAAAAAAAAAAAAAAAAAAGTGGTCTTTCACTGACCATCTCTGCCTGCAATGAACAATTCTATGATTATATAAGAGGAAACACATTGTTGAGCAATAGAATAAAGCACATGCCTATGTTCAAGATTCCTCATTATATGCTTTAGACTTGTCATTATGAGAACTCATACTACAGGTTTCTTTCACTCATTCAACGGAAACTGAAAGAATCATGAGAGAGACATCTCTGACATTTTCTAATTGTGTGATCTTTGTGGTTTCTTGTCTGGTACCCCTTTCCCATCTCCTTGGACCTTTCTGTAAAAGCCTATTCAAACCCTATATCTTCAATAAATTCTTCCCTTTTCCCCCAACACCTTATTAGCTTTTCCCCTGGACTTCCCAACACCATATTGGCTTTTTTCACTTAGTCCTTGTTTATGTTTTCTTGGGAATATTTTTGCTGTTTTGATGACTTTTTGAACAGGTGGTATAGCCTGGCAAAAATTCTGAAAAGAAAATTACCTGCTCTGTTTTTACTAAGCATAACAGACTCTTATCTACTAGGGTCAATGGGATCATGTAACTCACAAAACAATACGATTTGTAGTAAATTTGGAAAGAAGAAGGCAAATTATGATGATAAATATAATAGGTAAATTTAGTAAGTGCTTATTCATGCTAGTCACTTGGCAAGCATTTCACATCCATTATCATACTTAACTCATTACATCTACATAAAATGCTGATAGTATCATCTCTAATTTAAGTATCATTATCTCTAATTTATAGTTGAGGAAACTGAGTCATAAAAAGGCAAAGAGACTTACCACAAATTACACGTCTGGTAAATGCTGGAGATGCAATTGGAATCCAGATATTTTATACTCCAGAGTCCATGTTTTTATGTGTGTGTGATTTAGGCTTTTTATTTCACTAAGACAAGAAAGATCACTTGAGAACTGAATCACAGTAGGGAATGACTAAATGAATATCACTCATATTTATAATATATTTACATTAATATAACTGTTAGTTTAAATGTAAACAAATCCATAACTATAGAATGATTCTAGATTTAATTTATTCATCCCTTTTTTCCTGGGACATTGTGAAGTGCTGAGCAAGAGATTTCTAAAGGACAGATTTCAACATGATCTTTTCTTTTCTTTGCCATTATTCAGTAACGTTCTCTGAACTCTCCACGTATCCTGTTGGTCCTTGTTGCATGCTGACAAGAGTAGGTTCAAAATGTAAAAAACAAAAAGTCTCCTTCAGTCACAGCTGTTGTTCTAATTTCTAAAAAGAATGTCTTATGATAGAATTGGTCAAAGAAAGATAAGAATCTTCACAAAGAATTTCTACAGCACATGCTCTTTCTGATCACGTTTGTCACTGCACGTATTTCTGCAAAATACTACGGTTATGTTTACCTAATTATGTAAATATCTGATGTGATCACTTGTGAATTCCCAGAGCACAATTTCCTTGACCTTGTTGAATGACCACCTTGATTCTGCAGGAAAGAAAATAACTTTCAAACTCAGTTTTACTTCAAAGTGCCTTCAGAATTTTCTACTGAAACACTTTCTATGCCACAATGGCAATGCTTCCATAGCTGAAGCAGCTGTGGGGAAAGCATTCATTTGTAACCTTTTTGTAGGAAAAGTTTGTCCCACTGAAATCTTAAATGTTTATTTGCATGAGTTACTTCTTATCCCATTATCCTGTTAAATATCTTGAGGGCAAGGACTTTTTAAATTTAATCTTAGTTCTTGCTGTTTCTCTTTCCTTCTCACCAACACCTATTGTTCTTTTTACCACACATACTTAATAGTTATTTTTTTTCATTTTTTTTAGGATATTGATTAGAGAAACTTGGTGATGTTTGAAAAGGAGAAATTGTAGAGGTAAGTAGATCATTCTAGTGAAAGTTTATGGACTAACCAGAATTACAGCAGACCTGATGATGTTTTAAGTCCGCTTATAATAACTGCTTGCTGTCTTTTGTGGGACTATTGTACATGCATGCCTATATGTATGTCTTATGGTTTATAGTATGTAGATACTCAGTATATTACTCAAAGTACTCTTAATTTCTCTTATGGGACACATTTCATTGCAACAGAGTTTTGTACAAATTCTTCTAAAATCCATATATTTTTATCTACAAAAAAATTCTGAAGGCATATTTATGGTAAAATGTAAACTTTATTCAGGATTTCATAGGATGTGTGTGGTGTGTGTGTGTGTGTGTGTGTGTGTGTGTGTGGTGTGTGTGTGTGTATGTGCATGTGTGTGCACAGATGTATGACCACATGATAAAATGTTTGCTGAAAAAAATACTACATATAATTTCTTTCAAAGAGTTATGGCTTTAAAAGTCTACAATAACTCGGGACTTTTAAAATTGCTTTCTGTATTATAGTAGATTTTAGAATACATTTAAAAATTGGTTATTGGATATTGTATTCAGGTTTTTAAAAAAAAATTTCCTGACAATTGAGGCTAAAATTTTCAGACTCTTAAAGTCTTTGGATAATTCAGTAGAGAGATAAGACAGAAAGCAGCAAACTGAGAGTTCGCAATATGTGACATTCCAAGATCATTAAGTTTTCATTGGAGAATTAAACATTAACCAACAAACCCAAAGATAAACTTTGAGAAATGGAGGAAGCCACTGTTTCTCTTCCATTTTAATAGAATTCTCTAACATGACATTAGGATTAAAATGCTTTAATTTAGATGGTCTTGTTAGTCACTGGAGATATCAAATGCCAAATGCTAATTAGATCATAAGGTATAATAACTAGCTAGATGGAAATGCCAAAATATTAAAGGTTAGTTATCTGGAAATGAGAATTTTCTCCCAGAAGGCATAATATATACTAGTTTTCCCCCAGAAGAAAAATGTAACATAGGATGGTTTTATTTACAGTGAAGGATAGTTATCTTATTTATAGTGAGAAAACTGTTATATACAATCATAAATATGCAAGATCAAAAATTATTGTGGCAATATTTGATATTTATCTCAAGGGAAGTTACCATTATTAGCATATGCATTGATTTATATATCACTTTAAATACAAAATTTATCCAAATATATATACATATATGTCCATAATTTGAGTGAATGAGGAATATTTTTGAAATACTGTGTATTAATTCCAAGTAACTATTGTAATGTCAATTGACTAGAAATAAATTTTATATAAACCAAGATTTCTCTATGCCTCTAATGAGTAATAGCTAAGTCATTTTAATAAGCATAACTTTTAAGCATATGTGAATTTAAATCATTCGTTAGAAGGCTCTTTGCCTTCTATAATATATACATCTATTATACTATATTTCCCTAGTAAATATTTTTACTAATGAATCTGTAGATCCAACTTAAGATAGTCTCAAAGCCTTGCATGTAACTTTTTTTTTTTTTTTTTTTGCCAAATCCTAACTGAAATGTATGTGTGTGTGAGGGCATGTGTGTGGGTGTTTGTGTTGGAAAAAAAAGCAGATGACAATAAAGTAACATAGCTTATTAGATGCAAAACCTAGAACACACAAAAAAATTGCTTTTCTACACTTGCTATTTCTCACTTCTTAAATAGAGACCATCATATTATTATGTTACATTGTTGTTGTGGAATTAATGGTAGAACATATTAAAAACAGAGGCTGAAACATAGTAATGATTCATAGCTAGTTGTTAATTTATTTTATCATCATCATTATTATTCATAGTCTAATTGTTTACTGAGTGACCTTTTGCAAATTATAATGGAAGAAAGGAGATTAAGGGAGGGATCAGTCTTTGTTGCAAATTATGAAGGGCCAAGGGGAAAACAAAACCAAAAATGGCATCTTGGCATTAAATAGGTAAGTTGTCCAGCAGAATCACATAGACACTCTAGTTCCCCATCTATAAGGTCAACGCTTAAAATGGGGAGGGCACTGTTCTGGTATAGATTTGGAAACAGAGAAAGCCTCAAACATATCTTCATTGTAGATACAAAATTGATACACACAGAATCACGATATATTTTTTTCTGGACGTAACAATCAAGATGTAGGAAGCAATCCACATTATGCCCACCCAAGAAAACCACTGCCCTCCTGTCTCAGGGCTGCCATATCAAAAACAGCATATAAACAACTCAGCCCAGCTGAGAAGTCCCTATAGTACACCAGAAAAAGAAACGATAAAAATCAATTTTAAAGATAATTAATCTAGAACATCCCATCCCCTAAGAGTCCGGTTGGCATTGTAGGCAATTAGAAACCATAAGAAAGTTGATGAGAGAAATGTTTTGATACAACTAATGAAATGTAGGGAGTGTAATATAGAGCTAAAAATAATACTTAACCTTACTTTGAAAATGCTATTAAAATAAGCAGGAGCATTGCTGCATTTGGTTTTTAATGAGGGAAGTTGTTGATAATAATGAAGGAAGCAGAGTCTCAGTTAACATCTGACGAACACAGCAAACAAGGAAAAGATGCTTTATGAACAACAATGAGAATTAGAGCACTGACAGGTTTTATGTCTGAATGTCTGATGTTAGATGCTTGTCCTTTTTTACTTTTGCTTTTTTCTCTCACTTTTTCAATCTTTGTTCCTCTAGTATATCCAAAAATATGTTATGAATTCAACATATCAATTTTTTATTTGAAATACCTGAAGTTGTTTCTATCCTATGAATTACGACTCTGACTGAAACACGGCTTAGTAGCAGGAACCAGGCTTTCCACAGTAGGATTTTGGATTAGATGCTGATATGATTGAGGATAAATTAAACTATAACCCAATTGCCAGGAGAAAATGGACTCTTAGGCTAGTGTACAACATGCAGTAGCAAAACAATTAAATTATCATTTGTATGTGCTTGAGATAAACTGTACATCGATACAGGTTTTGGAGTACCACATTTGATTATTCTCAACTGTTATAATATGCTGCCTAAAAATATTTTGTGATAATATGCTACATCTGGTTAACCAAAGAGCTTATAAAATTACAGTGAAAAAAAAAATAAACTCAAGGCATGGTCAGAAAACTATAGTACTTTTATGGAATCTTCAAAATTATATCATTATTCACAGTGTGGACGTGGCTGAAACTCAGACTACACGTTTAATACTGCTTGTTTAAAATTTAAATATATATTGAATTTAGGTTCATAAATCTTCTATTTGAAAATTATGTCACTGAAGGACAAGATTTGAAATCCCAAAATCCCCCCTTAACCCCCATAACCATGTCTGTGTAATATGTCTGTGTAAAATATGTCTGTGTAAAATAGCCTTCTCTTTTTACAAACACTGTGATAACCTTATATGAGATAGCTTTATAAAGAGATGCCTGTTCTCCTTATGGTGGACCTTTAGCTCCCATCACTGTCTTGAGAGTATAACTAGAGGCAGATTCTAGCATACACCAAAGGGAGAAGCACAAGTTTCCTGAGCCATTTCTCTTGGTTCTTTTCATTATTTTCCAACTCTTATGTCAATATGGAAATTTTGAATTTTTGGAGACTTATCAGCAAATATAAAATGATTTCTTTTTGGACTTATTTTAATAAATCACTCAGTTCCTTTGCCTAAAACAAAACAAAAACTGATAAAGTATAAATGGACCTACATACAGTATGTGCAAATACATGTACAGGCATGCTTTGGAGATATTGTAGGTTTGGTTCCAGATCACTGCAATAAAATGAATATCATAAGTCACGCAAATATCTTGGTTTCCCTGTGCATGTGAAAGTTATGTTTGATGTCAGGGTGTGGTGGTTCATGCCTGTAATCCTAGCACTCTGGGAGGCTGAGGCAGGTGGGTTACCTGAGGTCAGGAGTTCAAGACCAGCCTAGCCAACACAGTGAAGTTCTATCTCTTCTAAAAATATAAAAATTAGTCAAGCATTATGGTACACACCTGTGGTCCCAGGTACTCAGGAGGCTGAGGTAGGAGAATCGTGTGAACCCGGGAGATGGAGGTTGCAGTGAGTCACTGCACTCCAGCCTGGGTGACAGAGTGAGACTATGTCTCAAAAGAAAAAAAAAGTTATGTTTAAACTATACTGCAGTATATTAAATGGGCAAGAGCATTGTGTTAAAAAATGTACATATATTAATGAAAAATACTTTATTGCTAAAAATGCTAATGATCATCTAAGATTTCAGTGAGTTGCAATCTTTTTGCTGGTGGAGGGTCTTAGCTCAATGTGGATGGTTGCTGATTAATCAATTAGTGGATCAAGGTAGTGGTTGCTGATGTATTGGATAGCTGTGGCAATTTCTTAAAATAAGACAACAATATGGCGATTCCTCAAGGACCTAGAAATAGAAATTCCATTTGACCCAGCAATCCCATTACTGGGTATATATCCAAAGGACTATAAATTATTCTACTATAAGGACACATGCACACGAATGTTCATTGCAGCACAGTATACAATAGCAAAGACCCGGAACCAACCCAAATGCCCACTGATGATAGACTGGACAGGGAAAATGTGGCACATATACACCATGGAATACTATGCAGCCATCAAAAACGATGAGTTCGTGTCCTTTGTAGGGACATGGATGAACCTGGAAACCATCATTCTCAGCAAACTGACACAAGAACAGAAAATCAAACACCGCATATTCTCACTCATAGACGGGTGTTGAACAATGGGAACACATGGACACAGGGAGGGGAGCATCTCACACTGGGGTCTGTAGGGGGGAAAAAGGGGAGGGACAGCGGGGGGTGGGGAGTTGGGGAGGGATAGCATGGGGAGAAATGCCAGACATAGGTGATGGGGAGGAAGGTAGCAAATCACACTGCCATGTGTGTACCTATGCAAAAATCTTGCATATTCTTCACATGTACCCCCAAACCTAAAATGCAATTAAAAAAAAAAGACAACAATAAAGTTTGCCATATTGATTGACTCTTTCTTTCATGCAAGATTTTTCCGTAGCACAAGATGCTGTTAGATCGCATTTTAACCACAGTAGAAGTTCTTTCAAAATTAGAGTAAATCCTCTCAAATCCTGCTACTGATTTACCAGCTAAGTTTATTTAATATTCTGAATCCTTTGTTGTCATTTCAACAATGTTCACAGAATCATTAGGAGTAGTTTCTATTTGAAGAATTTTTTTGTTTGTTTTTTGCTTATCCATAAGAAACAATTCATCCACTCAAATTTCATAATGAGACTGCAGCAATTCAGTCTACATCTCAGGCTTCACTTTTAATTCCAGTTCTCTTGCTATTTCCAACACATCTATAGTTACGTCTTCCACTGAAGTCTTAAACTCCTTAAAAGTATCCATGAAGGCTGAAATCAATTTCTTTCAAACTCCTGTTAATTTTGATATTTTCACTTTCTTCCATGAAACATGAATGTTCTTAATGGCATCTAGAATAGTAAATTCTTTCCAGAAAATTTTCAGTTTACTTTGTCCAGATCTATCAGAGATATCACCATCTTTTAAAAAAAAATAAACTCAGGGGTATACATGGGCAGTTTTGTTACCTGGGTATATTGAGTTATGCTGAGATTTGGGCTTCTAATGTAGCCAAAGTAGTGAACATAGTACCTGATAGGTAATTTTTCAACCCTTGTCTCCTCACTTTGGGAATCCCCAATGTTTATTGGTCCTATTTTTGTGTCCATGTGTACCCAGTGCCTATCTCCCACTTATAGTGACAACATGAAACATTTGGTTTTCTGTTTCTGCATTAATTAGCTGAGGATAATGGCCTCCAGCTATATCCATGTTACTGTCACAGACATGAATAAATCACTATGTATAGCAGTGATTGCCTTACAATATGTATTAATAACAATGCTTTAAATAACAAAACTTGAAAGTCAAAATTACTCCTTCATCTATCAGCTGCAGAATGAATGATATGTTATCATGCATAAATACAGCATTAATTTCCTTGTATATCTCCATCAAAGCTCTTGAGCTACCAGATACATTGCCAGTGAGCAGTAATATTTTGAAAGGAATCTTTTTTCAGCAGTAGGTCTCAACAGTGGGCTTAAAATCTTCAGTAAACTGTGCTATAAACAAATGTACTGCCATCTAGGCTTTATGGTTCTATTTATGGAGCAGAAGCAGAGTAGAATTTGTATAATCCTTAAGTGCCATAATATTTTCAGAATGATAAATGACCATTAGCTTCAACTTAAAGTTGCCAGCTACATTAGCCCCTAACAAAACAGTCAACTTGTTCTTTGAAGCTAATAAGGTTGTTTCATCTACACTGAAAATATGCTGCTTACTGTAGCCACCTTCATCAATTATCTTAGCTAGATTTTCTGGATAACTTGCTGCAGCTTCTATATCAGAACATGCTGCTTCATCTTGTACATTATTATGGAGATGGCTTCTTTCCTGAAACCTCATGCAGCCACTTCTTCTAGCTTCAAACTTTTTTTAAAAAATCCCCTTACTTCTCTTAGTTTTCATAGAATTTAAGAGAGATAGGGCCTTGCTCTGGATTAGGCTTTGGCTTGAGGGAATATTGTAGCTAGTTTGATCTATCTGGAGTGTTAAAGCTTCCTCCTTATTAGTAATAAGGCTGTTGTTTCATTTTCTTTTTTTTTTAATGTAATTGATTATTTTATTACTTTCACCAATATAGTAACAGAAACTTAAATTGACAGCAACTCAAAGCAACTTGTTCTGCAGTGAAGAGCAGGGCTCTGAATGAGCTACTTACATGGAACACAGAATTTGCAGTGTGCATAAAGACCCAAAAACTCATAGTGGGAATACAAGGTGGTTGTATAGAGGAACATAAATGAAGGGGAGCTTTAGGGAGCTCAATCAACAATTGGCAACACCTAGGTCACTGATTTAGCAAGCTGATTATTTTTCATTTTCTTATCATTTATGTGTTCACTGGAGTATAATGTTTTAATTAATACATACTATTTGTACGTATTTAGGGGGTGCATGTGATATTTTGATACATGCATACAATGTATAATAATCAAATCACAGTATTTGGGATATTCATCACCTCAAACATTTATCATTTGTGTTGGTAACATTTTAAGTTTTTTGTTTTGTTTTGTTTTGTTTTGTTTTGTTTTGTTTTGTTTTGTTTTGTTTTGTTTTGTTTTGAGACAGAGTTTTGCTCTTGTTGCCCAGGATGGAGTGCAATGGTGGAGTCTTGGCTCACTGTAACCTCCACCTCCTGGGTTCATGAGATTCTCCTGTCTCAGCCTCCTGAGTAGCTGGGATTACAAGCATGCACCACCATGCCCAGCTAATTTTGTATTTTTAGTAGTGATCGGGTTTCTCCATGTTGGTTAGGCTGGTCTCAAATGCCTGACCTCAGGTGATATGCCCACCTCGGCCTCCAAAAGTTCTGGAATTACAGGTGTAAACAACCACGCCCAGCCACATTTCAAATCTTATAGTCATCCTAGTGCTCTGTCAGAATGCTGTAGCATATTCCTTATATCTAACTGTATGTTTGTTTCCATTAACCGGCATCTCTTCATCCCCCTCCTCCCCACACCCATCTTTCCCAGTCTCTGGTAATTATCATTCTATACCCTACCTCGATTAGAGCAAATTTTTAAAATATCCTTCACAAACTTTTCCTTTGCATTTGCAATTTGGCTAACTCTTTGGTGCAAGTGGATTGGCTTTCAACATGCTTTCTTTATCAAGCTTAATTATTTATAGCTTTTGATTTAAAGTGAGAGAATTGTGATTCTTTCCTTCTTTTGAACCCTCAGGAGGCATATTAGGGTTTTTAATTGGCATAATTTCAATATTGTTGTGTCTCAGGGAATAGGAGGCCAAAAAAGAAAGAGCAAGATGAGGAATCAGCCAGTCAGTGGACAGTCAGATCACACACAACATTTATTGACTGAGTTTAATGTCATATAAGCACAATTTGTAACATGCCAAAACAATTGCAACACTAACATCAAAGATCACTGACCACAGAGCATCATAACAGATATATATTAAGTTTGAAATATTGTAAGAATTACCAAAATGTGACACAGAAACAAGAAGTGAACACGTACTTTTGAAAACATGGTGCCAAAAGATTTGCTGGCTGTAGGATTACCACACACCTTTCATTTGTAAAATATGTGTACATATAAATGTGTATATTTAAATAAATGTAAAAGCTGATAGGCCAGCCGTGGTGGCTCACACCTGTAATCCCAGCACTTTGGGAGGCCAAGGCGGGTGGATCACGAGGTCAAGGGATCGAGACCACCCTGGCTAACATGGTGAAACCCCGTTTCTACTAAAAATACAAAAAAATTAGCTAGGCATGGTGGCGTGCACCTGTAGTCCCAGCTACTCAGGAGGCTGAGGCAGGAAAATTGCTTGAACCCGGGCGGCGGAGGTTGCAGTGAGCCGAGGTCGTGCCACTGCACTCCAGCCTGGCGCCTGGTGACGGAGTGAGACTCTATCTCAAAAAAAAAAAAAAAGAAAAAAAGAAAGCTGATATATGAGTATATCATTATATGGGGAAACCATATAAATTTTGTATTATAAATTAATAAAATTATTATGATAAACCACTCTGTGTAGCCCGTCAGTGTGTCTTTGAGAATCTGGGAGGCATAATTGTATAAATATGTATAGATAGTCCCCAACTTACAATGGTTTAACTTATGATTTCTTAACTTTATAGTGGTGTGAAAATAATACACGTTCAGTAAACTCCTTGACTTACAGTGGGGTTACATATGGATAAATCCATTGTAAATTTAGAATATCACCAGTCATAAACACACTTTCAAGTTAGGATCTTCTAAACTTACAATGGATTTATTGGTACATAACCCCATCATAGGTCAAGGAGCACTTGCACTAATCATACCTAGAAACAAACAGTTTTGAGTATACATATGGTCAAGTAAGTTAAGCAAAAGAGAAGTGTTTACTATCACAATTTCATTCATTTGATATACAGTTGATGTTACATGTGAATACCCATGCCTGTGTGTATGAGTGTATGGATCTTAAACGCATATTTGTTGAGCCCATAATATTCTGTATGAGAAAGATCATTGCAAACCGTTTTTGAAAGCTAAAGATGAATAAAGAATCCCCTTTCCTCTTGTCCTCAGAGTGCTCAGATTCAGTGGAAGATGAGGGGATAGCGAAGATCAAACAAAGAAAAAATTACATTCCAGGTTTATGTGAACCCCAGAAGTTGAGAAAATAGAGTGGTTGGGAACACAATGAAACGGCACATATCAAATTCTAGAGAGAGCAGAAATAGCCTTCCATAGTAGATGATACTGGAGTTGTCTCAAAGGACTGTGTGTGTAGTGTGTCCAGTCTTAAAAGGATGTTAATGTGTGTCTAGATCTGTGTGTGAATACACACAAAGACTTCAGCTAGACAGAAAGTTTTACCTCTATCATTTAACCTGTCCTTTATGCCATCATGCAGGGCAGCTAAGCCTGTGCTTGTACAAATGGCTTGGTAATATAAACAAGTTAACTGAAATGGCTGGTCCCTAGAAACTCATCCAGGAAGGATGATGCTTCCTGGTGGAGTTTAAGATGGCGTAAAACGTATCAATGTTAAATCCCTGACATATGCAACTCTGTTCCCTTTGGTTTACAGCTGTTTTAGGAGATGCAATACCCATATGCTTTCATCATTCCTCTGACACTGCATTAGAGAAATTACAGGGTATTATCAAGATAAGAAAATAATTGCATTTTAATTTGACATGAGAGTTTCTTTAGAGAATAAAGTGGAAATTGAATCAAGAGAGCCAACTGAGAACATGTGTCTACTTATTTTTTACATAAAACCATAAGAAATGACAGAAAATATATTTTACAAAAGTTTAAATCTGTTATAAAGCTAGTTAACAGAAAAAACAGTACAATAGCAGGCCTGCTATTCTAAAAAATTTAAGCATACCCGGCTTATACCTTTGGAGAAATAATTGAAAAAGATCTGATCTAAAACCACGAGCAGGAAACCGCTGTTCAAAGTATGATTCACTCAGAATGTGAGTGAATTCAAGAAACAAAGGGAAAACCTCTGCAGTACTCTAGGTGGTTTTATGTGTGGCAACATTCCGGAAAAGATGGACTTGCTGGACACCCCCAACTTGAGTTCACCTGTGGGACATAAGGGCCTTGAGCTCTGATGAAATCTAGAAGTGTTTATCTTAAACTATGAGAGACAGGGCAGAGTTCCACGTATCCTGCCACCCCACTAACTCCTATACTGCACCAAAAATTTCCACATACAAGTCACTGTCATCAGATCTAGCATCTAAAAATGGATCAGAAATTCCAAAATGCAAATATGACCAAGTAGCTTGGGGTAATTATGAAATTCACAAGGCCAATGCTATGAAAAGAGGGCATCTAGGTAAATAGAAGAAATAACACCAAGAGCAAGCATTTATGCAGCAACAGAATATTTAAAAATGGGCTTACTACATATGCATAGTGCAATAACACAGGAGGGGAATACTGCATCCCTGAAAAGGAAACTATTAGTAATCTTATAATACAAAAATGGAACCATTAAAATAAAAAAATTAAACAGGTTTTGTGGAAAAAAAAAAAAAAAAAGCTAGAGAATGAGGGACATAGGGTCGTTGAGTGTCATAAGCCAGTGTCATCTCTGAATGAAGTGTAAGAGAAAAATAAATGTAAACCATGACCGAAAGATGTAGGAACATAAAAGTTATATCTGGAAGTTCCAACATCTGTGTACTATGAATTTCCAAAGGAAAACACAAAAAGAATAATGCAGAAAAATGTAACGAAATACAATTTCCCCCACTGTTTAAAAGATCATAAGAAAAACTTAAAAGTATCCATGGAGTAAAAAAAAGAAAAATACCGCTTAGAAACATTTGAGAAATAATTAGATTATGATGAGATTCAAGACAAATACACTGTAATATTTTTTTAAGTTTTGAGCACAAATCATTTGAAATTAGAAGTAAAAAATAAACTATGAACCTAATATGAAGGTAAAATTAAGACAGTATCATACACTCCACATCTCATAAACCTTTCTCTACATATTTTTTTGAAAAATTTCATAAATGTTTTCCTATTACATTAATTTACATTTAGAATTAAAACGTTTAATAGTTTTATTTTTAGAAAGTGAATATGTCCAAATCTACGAAAATTATATACATA
Source organism: Alouatta palliata (assembly GCA_004027835.1). Taxonomy (NCBI): domain Eukaryota; kingdom Metazoa; phylum Chordata; class Mammalia; order Primates; family Atelidae; genus Alouatta; species Alouatta palliata. Next base: position 21,434 of record PVKV010008874.1, read on the forward strand.
AAGCTTTACACTTAATATTAAATATTTAAATGTTAACTCTGATGTGGGGGACCTTTAGTATTATTTTTAAATTCTTTGATGGGCGGACTAACAAAAGCATTGTAAGAGTCCTTAGAGAGGACCAGTATAATGTAAATCAAATCCAGTTAAGTCCTATATTATTCTTCCTACAGACTGTTTCTTCTTCAGACCCATAAACTACTACCTCATTTTAGGATAGATAATGGGTTGGTATTTCTTCTATTCCGAGGTCTTGGAGAATGGGAAAATGAGTTTAAAATTAACCCTTATTTTGATGGGAAAGATGCAATGGCTTTAATCCAAAGAATCCATGTTGAGAACTGAAATGTGGAGAAAGCAGCAGCTGCTAGTTTAGAATAGTTAGAGAATATTTAACATCCAGCACCCTGGAGTTCCATTTTCTTTGTCAGAATCATAAAAGTCGAATATGTTGAAAAGCTGTTAATGCATTTTCACCAAATGTCAGGAAGGCAACACCATCATCACCTTTTAGAGGTTAAATGTGCTTGCTATGGCATTTTAATGATTATTGTGTGTAAGGGATGTGAATTTTCTGGAGAACACAAGCAAGTTCTGTGTGCATTCACAATCTGTTCTTCTACTTCCTTAGCCTCCAAAAGCCATGGGATTTGCTGCATTTCTTACCGTGACACCAGCCAAATGTTCTGTATTCTTGCAGAACACATACTGGTGGCTATACCTCTCTTGATGTTGCACTGACTTATTAACACAGGTAGGTAACATTCTTGGGTTTTTTGAACAGAATTTTCAGAGGCAAAATAGACTATATTTTTCCCTGACTGTAATCTACATAAGGTCAAAAAAAAAAAAAGTCTTACCACGTAATCCAACAAGCACAGTCATTGTGAAATGAGCTGCAAACTTATGTCCACATAAAAACCGTACATAGATGTTTATAGCAGCTTTATTTATAACTGCCAAAACTTGAAAGCAACTAAATGCCCTTCAGTTGTTGAATATATAAATAAGCTGTGGTACAACCCTATAATAGAATATTAGTCGGCAATAAAAAGAAGTGAGCCATCAAGCCACAAACATTATGTGGGAAGACATTAATTGCATCTTGCTAAGTGAAAGAAGACAGTCTGATAAGGTTACATATTGTATGATTCCCATTATTCTGAAAAATGCAAAACTACAGAGAAAATAAGATCAGTAGTTACTAGGGGATTAGGGGAGGAAATAAAGATAGGTCCAGCACAGGGGATTTTTATTACAGTAAAACTGTTTTGTATACTATAATGGTGTATAAGTGACATTGTGAATTTAGAAAAACCCATAGAACTGAACAACACAAAGAGTGAATATAATGTAAACCATGAACTTCAGTTTACAACAATGTATCCATATTGGTTCATCACTTGTAACAAATGTACCACTAAAGTAAGATGTTATTAATACAGAAAACTGTGTGTGGGGTCAGGGAAGAGAAGGTTTTGGGGAACTCTCTATACTCTCTGTTCGATTTCTCTGTAGACCTAAAGATGCTCTAAAAATCAATTTTATTGAAATATCTTCAAATTAATATAAAAGTTAATCATCTCTATTTTTTTAAATGTTCATCTTCGTTTCAGAAAATCTGTTCCATTGACATAACCGCTTCAAATTCATTCAGAAGTTAGTGTACCTGCAGAAGATTCTTTTTTTTTTGAGACAGAGTCTCGTTCTGTTGCCAGGTACCAGGCTGGAGTGCAGTGGCACGATCTCGGCTCACTGCAACCTCTGCCTCCCAGGTTCAAGCAATCCTCCTGCCTCAGTCTCCTGAGTAGCTGGGACTACAGGCACACACCACCACACCCAGCTAATTTTTGTATTTTTAGTAGAGACAAGGTTTCACCATGTTGGCCAGCATGGTCTCGATCTCTTGACCTTGTGATCCACCTGCCTCGACCTCCCAAAGTGCTGGGATTACAGGTGTGAGCCACCGCACCTGGCCACCTGCAGAAGATTCTATGGAAGTATCAGGACAAATAGCTAATGCACACAGGGCTTAAAACCCAGATGACGGGTAGATAGGAGGAACAAACCACCATGACACACGTATATCTATGTAACAAACCTGCACGTTTTGCACATGTATTCCAGAACTTAAAGTAAAATAAAAAGATTCCATGGAAAATCAATTGTACTTCCCAGTATCATCCTTTTTCATTACATCTATATACATCAGATAACTTTGAGGCATTAAAAACGTTGGACTATGACCTCATAATAAGTTTCTGCAACTGAATTGTTCAAAGGTAGAATGAATAAATTTGCTTACTATTTTTTTCTGCGTATTTCCTTGATATTTTCAATTTATCTTTAAATTCTTTTATATTAAACATTTTATAGAATATATTAGAATAGTCTATTTAGATTCTAATATTCTATATTGGATAATTATATATTTAGAATATACACACAAAATATATAGAATATATTTTATATAGAATGTATATATATGTAGAATACATAGCCACATAGAACATAAGGATACATAGAGAGAGAAAGATTGTGCGCACACACACAGAGCACTTAAATAACATTGACAGAACATCTTAAAAGAATTCAATGCAATGAAAATGAAATTGTGGCATATTATTCTAAAGAATGTTCAAAGGAATTTTGGAGACATTAGGTCAACTTATTTTCATAGTTGAAGGTAAGTATACCCATTCCTTTCTGGCTGAGAACCAGGAACCTTGGACATGAGAACCATGAACTCACCCAAGCAGTTTCATGATACTTATGTCTATATAGGTTGTAGGACTATGCTGCCAGCTGCTGAAATAGTGGTAGAATAGTATAGCTTCTCCTTGGCCATGTACCCAACGTTGCAGCAGTGCAGCAATTGCTGATTATTAAAAATCATGTTTTCTTTATTCTAGAACCAACCTCAATATGGTTGTAGAGATTTAAGGAGGCATTCTTGTCTCATGACATACCTGAATACCATCTGCAGAATCCCTATATGCTGAGCACATAAGTTGGGAAGCTATGATTTACAAAGGGAGCATCAGAAGTCAGCAAGGAAGAACAATGTTTATGTGATGCTCTGTAGCACTGCAGACAATTCCAAATTAAATCTGAAATAATTTTCTGGCTCTCTTTTAGCAGATAATTGGAGTTCACACGTTAGAAACTACAAATATACTTCCAACAGACTGAATTTTATTAAATGCCTTTGACAAAAAATAATTAATTTTTTAAGTAATAGAAAAGTATGATTTCAAAATGGCAAATATTCCTCTCTTGTTAGTTATTACGTTGCTAGACATCTAGTGAATCTCTTATCACAGTCAATGGAGGTTCCTTATATTTTACTCTCCTCTACCTCTTTAAAGCTTTATGAGTCAGATGATTCAGCATATTCCTCAAAGGTTTTCATGCCCTATAATCTAAATCATCAAAATCTTTTGGTTTTTATTCTTTTTCTGCTTTTAATCTGTCTTCTTCTATAGATTATCTTTCTCTGGCCCCTAAATATACATATGCCTTGTGCTTTTTAATGCTCCTTGAACTTATAAGGCAACTTATTCATTCTTCATTTACATATTTTTAAAATATTGATGCATAATAGATGTACATAGTTTCAATGTGATACTTCAAAATATTCATATAATTTGTAAAGATCAAATCAGTGTACTTGGGATATTCATCACATTAAATATTTGTCTTTGTGCTAGAATCATTCAAATTCCTCTCTTTTTAGCTATTTTGAAATATACAACAGACTATTGTAAACTATAGTCACCCTACTAAACTATACAACACTAGGTCTTATTTCTTCTACCAAACTCTATGTTTTTACCAATTAATCAACCAATTAATTCATCTCTTCTCTTCCCTATTCTTCTTGGATCCTCATAACTAATCTACTCTCTGTCTTCCTATGTTCCATGTTTTTAACTCTCACATATGAGTGAGAACATATAATAATTGTCTTTCTGTGCTAGGCTTATTTCACTTAACATAATGCCCTCCAGTTCCATTTATGTTGCTGCAAATGACAGGATTTCATCATTTTTATGGCCAAATAATATATCATTGTATATACTATAAATGTCACATTTAATTTATCTATTCATCTACTGTCTGGCACTTAGGTTAACTTCATATTGTAGCTATTGTGAATAGCGCTTCAATAAACATAATAGTCCAGATGCTTTTTGATATATTCATCTTCTTTCCTTTGAATACGTACCCAGTACAGAATTGCTGGATCATATAGTGGTTCTATTTTTAGTTTCTTAAAGAAATCTCCATACTGTTCTCCATAATGGCTGTATTAATTTATATTCCCACTAACAGTGTACAGGGGTTCCCTTTTTTCCACATTTTCCCCAGCATCAACTATTACCAATCTTTTTGATAAAAGCCATTTTAACTGGGTGAGTTAACATCTCATTGTAGTTTGAATTTGCATTTCTCTGATGATTAGTGACACTGAACACTTTTTCATATACCTATTGGTTGTTTGTATGCCTTCTTTTGAGAATTGTCTGTTTAGATACTTTTCCCCTTTTTATATTGGATTATATGTTTTTTCCCTGCTGAATTATTTGGGCTCTTTATATATTTTGGTTATTAATCCCTTGTCAAATGGGTAGTTTGCAAATGTTTTCTCCCATTCTGTGTATTATCTCTTTACTTTGTTTTTTTTTTTTTTTTTTCTTGCAGAAGCTCTTTAACATAATGTAGTTCCATTTGTCTATTTTTGTTTTTGTTACCTGGGCTTCTGAGTCCTGAAATTAATGAATTAAGTCTTTAACTCGTTTTGATTTTTTTTTTTGGTATGGCAAAATATCACAGTGTAGTTTCATTCTTCTGCATATAGTTATCCAGTTTTTCCAGCACCAGCACCATTTACTGAAGAGACTGTCCTTTCCTCATTGCACAACTAAATTTCAGCAAATTGAAAAACCTAGAAGAAATGGTTAAATTCCTGGACACATACAATCTACCAAGATTGAACCAGGAAAGAAATAGAATACCTCAATGAATCAATAATGGGTAATAAGATCAAAGCTATAATTAAAAAGTCCCTTATCAAAGAAAATCCCAGGGCTTGATGGCTTCACTGCTGAATTCTTCCAAATATTTAAAGCAGAACTAATACCAACTCTACTCAAATTCCTCAAAAAAAAAAAAAAAAAACTGAAGCAAAGAAAATACTTTCAAACTCATTCTACACGGCCAGCATTACCCTAATACTAAAACCAGACAAGAATACAAACAACAACAACAACAAACAAAAAACACTACAGGCCAGTATCTGATAAATATAAATGCAAAGATTCTCAACAAAATACTAGCAAACTGAATTCAATAACACACTAAGAAGATTATTTACCATAATCAAGGGGGATTCATCTTAAAGATGCAAAACTGGTTCAGTGTAATACAAGTCAATAAACACAATGTATCACATTAAAATAACTGAGAATGTACAACCTCTTTGGAAACCAGTAAGGAGAGTTCTTAAAGAACTAAAAATGGAACTACCATTTGATTCAGCATTCCCACTACTGGGTATACACCAAAGAAAAACAAATAATTATGTAAGAAAGATGTCTGTGTTCATATGTTTATTGTAACACTATTCATAACAGCAAAGTCATGGAATAAACCTAAGTACTCATCAATAGAGAATTTGATTTAAAAAATGCATGTATACACACACATGTAAGTATACACACACATACACACACACACACACCACACCATGGAATACTACTTAGCAATTAGAAAAAATGAACAAGAATGAAATTACATCTTTTTTTTCTTTTTTTGCAAACACATGGATGGAACTGGAGGCAATTATCCTAAGTGAAATAACTCAGAAACAGAAAGTTAAATAAAGCATGTTCTCACTTGTAAGTGGAGCTAAACAATGGTACCCATGGACATACAGATTAAAATAATAGACATTGGAGATTCTAAAAGGTGGGAGTATGCATGGGGAGGTGGCTGAGGATTAAAGAATTACCTATTGAATACAGTGTTCATTATTTGGGTTATGGGTATACCAAAAGCCCTGACTTCACCACCATGCAATATACCCACATGACATAACTGCACTTGCAACCCCTAAATCTATGAAAATGGAAATAAAATAAAACAGCTTATGATAAATCTTTAAGAAAAAGGACCTCTTCAAGGAGAACTACAAACCACTGTTCAAGGAAATAAGAGAGGACACAAACAAATGGACAAACATTCCATGCTCTTGGACAGGAAGAATCAATATTGTGAAAATGGTATTACTGCCCAAAGTAATTTATAGATTCAATGCTATCCCCATCAAGCTACCATTGAGTTTCCTCACCAAATGGGAAAAAAAGTACATTGAATTTCATATGGAACCAAAAAAGAGCCAGTATAACCAAGACAATACTAAGCAAAAAGAACAAAGCTGAAGGCATCATGTTACCGGGCTTCAAACTATACTACAAGGCTACAGTAACCAAAAACAGCATGGTACTGGTACCAAAACAAATATATAGACCAATGGAACAGAACAGGGGACTCAGTAATAATACCACATGTCTACAACCATTTGATCTTTGACAAACCTGACAAAAACAAGCAATGGGGAAAGGATTCCCTATTTGATAAATGATGTTGGAAAAACTGGCTGTCCATATGTAGAAACGGACCCCTTCCTTACGCTTTATACAAAAATTAACTAAAGATGGATTAAAGACTTAAACATAAGACCTAACACCATAAAAACCCTGGAAGAAAACCTAGGTAATACCATTCAGGACATAGGCATGGGCAAAGACTTCATGACAAAATCACCAAAAGCAATGGCAACAAAAGCCAAAATTGACAAATGGGATCTAATTAAACTAAAGAGCTTCTGCACAGCAAAAGAAACTATCATCAGAGTGAACAGGCAACCTACAGAATGGGAGAAAATTTTTGCAATCCACTCATCTGACAAAGGGCTAATATCCAGAATCTACAAAGAACTTAAATAAATGTACAAGAAAAAAAACAATCCCATCAAAAAGTGGGCAAAAGATACGAACAGACACTTCTCAGAAGAAGACATTTATGTGACCAACAAACCTATGAAAAATGCTCATCATTGCTGGTCATTAGAGAAATGCAAATCAAAACCACAATAAGATACCATCTCATGCCAGTTAGAATGGTGATCATTAAAAAGTCAGGAAACAAGATGCTGGAGAGGACGTAGAGAAATAGGAACACTTTTATACTGTCGGTGAAAGTATAAATTAGTTCAACCATTGTGGAAGACAGTGTGACGATTTCAAGTATCTAGAACCAAAAACACCATTTGACCCAGCAACCCAGTACTGGGTATATACCCAAAGGATTATAAATCATTCTACTAAAAGGACACATGCACACATATGTTTATTGCAGCACTATTCATAATAGCAAAGACTTGGAACTAACCAAAATGCCCATCAGTGATAGACTGGATAAAGAAAATGTGGCACATATACACCATGGAATACTATGTAGCCATAAAAATGGATGAGTTTATGTCCTTTGCAGGGATATAGATGAAGCTGGAAACCATTATTCTCAGCAAACTAACACAGTAACTGAAAACCAAACACCACATGTTCTCACTCACAAGTGGGAGCTGAACAATAAGAACACATGGACACAGGGAGGGGACCATCCCACACCAGGGCCTGTTGGGCGGTGGGGGACAAAGGGAAGGATAGCATTAGGAGAAATACCGAATGTAGATGATGGGTGTGCAGCAAACCACCGTGGCACGTGTATTCCTATTTAACAAACCTGCACGTTCTGCACATGATCCAAGAACTTAAAATAAAATTTAAAAACAAAGAAAACCACAGAACCTAGTCCAAAAAACACGTAATTATTTTAATAGATGCTGAAAGACCACTCAATAAAATCTGACCTCTCTTAATGGAAAAAAAAGAAAAGAAAAAAACCAGCCGGGCACAGTGTCTTAGGCCTGTAATCCCAGCACTTTGGGAGGATGAGGCGGGTGGATCACGAGGTCAACAGATTGAGACCATCCTGGCCAACATGGTGAAACCCCATCTCTACTAAAAATACAAAACTCAGCTGGGCGTGACAGCGTGCACCTGTAGTCCTAGCTACTCGAGAGGCTGAGGCAGAAGAATCACTTGAACCCGAAGGTGGAGGTTGCAGTGAGCAGAGATCCAGCCTGGTGACAGAGCAAGACTCCATCTCAAAGAAAAAAAGAAGAAGAAAAAAAGAAAAACCCTCATCAAACTGGATATAGAAGAATACATACCTCAAAACAACAAAGGTCATATATGACAAATCCACAGCTAAGGATTGATGAATGAGGGAAATTGAAGTCTGTTTCTCCCAAACCCGAAAAAAACAATGATTTCCACTTTTACCACGTTTATTCAATATAATACTGGAAACCCTGGACAGAAAAATTAGGCAAGAGAAAGAAATAAAGGGCTTCCAGATTGGAAAGGAAGAAGTCAAGTTAGCCTTGGTGGTAGTAGACATGATTTTATATTTTATATCTAGATTCCACCAAACAACTCTTAAAACCGATAAATGAATTCAGTAAAGTTGCCGAATACAAAACCAACATACAAAACTTGTCATATTTATATATGCTAACAATGAACAAATGGCAAAATAAATTAAGAAAGCAATCTAATTTGTAATAGCTACAAAGAATATAAAATGCTGAGGAATCAATTAACCAAATAAGTGAAAGATCTATACACGGGAGATTATAAACACTGATGAAAGAAACTAAAGAGGACAACAAGAAAATGGAAAGATATTTCATGTTCACGGATTGGAAGAATTAGAAGAATTAATATTTTTAAAATGGCAATACTTCCTGAAGCGATTTACAGATTCAGTGTGCCCCTTATCAATAAATAAATTAATTAATTAAATAAGTGGAACCAAAAAGACCCCGAGTAAGCAAAGCAGTCTGATTGCTTTGCTTACTCGGGGTCTTACTCAAAGCAAAAAGAACAAATCTTGGAGGCATCACGGTACCTGACTTCAAAATTTGTTACAAAGCTGTAGTAACCAAAGAAGCGTGGTACTAACATAAAAAGTCATATTGACCAATGGAACAGAAGAGAGAACACATATAAATCCATGCATTTACATTCAACTTATCTTTGACAAACCCATCCTTTCCTTTTTGACACTCATCAAGTTGTTCCTTATACAATGTATCCTGTATATGATTTTTTTCCAAAACTAAAAATGTTGAGATCTTAAACTGTAGTTATTTTATAATCACTGTGACCTCCAGAAAAACTGTCCTGAAGCTAATAGAGCCTTAATAAATGTTTTCGATAAATAAATTGAATTATAAATCACTAAAGCAACTCTCTACAGTAAATTTAATAATACAATTATAACACCCATTGCTTTGTCTCTTAAAAGCAGGTCAATCCTTTTCCTGGCTCATATAATTTGAAGCAGTCACAGAGGAGCTACATTTTAGGAACTTCTCTGTGAGCATAATATTGAACAGCTCGCTGTGCAAGACTTTTAAAAAGCTTACCTGAGGAAGAGATTTTAGGTAAGATGAGGCTGATAGAAGCATACTAATCCATTCTTCCAATTCTTCTGCAATAAATCTCTAGGTAATATAGACAGTATTACATCAAACCATTGAAGAAATTGTGTTTTTCAAAATGTGAATCGATACCCTGAGAAGTACCCATATTTACGAAAATCAGAAAAACAGTGCTTTGCAAATTATAGTCGGGTTTTACATGTGAATATTGCTGAAGATGGGTGTTGATTCCACACAGTGTTCTTTTCATGGTAAACCAGAGAAGAACACTTCCCTGTAGTCTTAAAACAAGGAAATATCTGTGCTTTCCCTGAGCAACGTTTAGATTCAAGTGTGTGACACCTTCAACAAGTAGGTAAGCTTTGAAGTAGTTGCTGTTAGCTGGTTCTAACTTACTGTCTACATTTCACCCTTTATTACAACTTTCTCACTTTTTTCTCCATGTTTTTATTCTGCTCAAAAATATGTATCTTTATAAAACATCTTGAATTATTTTTTGAACAAGTCAAGTTATGAATAAATAAATACAATAAAAATAGACAAGCAAATGCAACCAAAATTGAATTTCTTATGTTGGAAAATATTATATCCCTGGGAACTCTTTTATAGCTAGTTAAGAAAGTTTACATTTATCAAACTCTGAGCACCCTTCTGGCATTTTTTGAAGTGCCAGTAACCAAGAGATTAATGTGACACTCATCCCTGCGTTATCTCATTATCTTAAAAAAAAGCAGTGTAATTCCCTTTCCAAATTTGTATTTTAAGAAATGAAATCCATGACTAACATCTTGAAAATAATTTAATTGTTAAAATAGTTCAACAATGAGTTAGAAGTATTTTTAATATATGTCTCAAGGTTCACACTGCAAATGTTTTTCCTTTTGAAAAATAGCACTTTGACTATTCCCAGCAGTCAGAGCTATGTGTCTTTGTGAATCTGCTTCCTCTCCATACTCCAGCTGCAATTCTGGGTCTAACTTCTCGAGTGGTGACAACTCCATCATTTGAACTTGGAAAACAGTTCATTAGGGAAAGATATTTGGCAAACATTTTAAGCAATGTTACGGGACATGATGCAAATTTGCCAATGGATGGAGAAATTGAGACATTCAAAGAAGTCAGTTAATAGGTATTATTATTTAGTTACTCCTCTCTGAAAAACAATTTGTCATCCCATTTTTTAGCTAGCACCCTAAGATGTTCAGTAAGAAAAAATAGCTTCCAGGCTGAGATAACTATTGTAAATGGAGAATCTATTTTAAGAAAAGTTATCTATTTTGAGAAAAAAGACAGTTAATCCGTCCTCTTCTGGAGGCAGGAATCCTATGTGGGGAAAAGAGCTGTGATCACATGTCAGGAGAGCTGGTTCTAGCCAGGCTTTTTGCCTCCAATTAGCTGGAGAAATTGTTGAAATAAAGATGATTATATCTTAATGTAGTGCTCCCCAGTACAATGATACAAGATTTGCACAAATTACCTCATCTAATTACACAATAATCTTTAAAAATGTGTATTTATCATCTAATTTAATCCTGTGACAGCCTTACGAATTAGGCATTGAAATACTCATTTTCAGATAAGACCACTGGGGCACAGAGTGAGCTGATATCTAGCTACAGTTTACCACACAGACTATGCTCTTAGTCATAAAAATACATCTCTGCATATTCTGCCCTACTTAACCACCTTATCATCTACTGAGACCAAGTTAGAAACATGCCAGCTCTTCTTTCTTTCATCATTCCTTTCTTCCTTAATTCTCACCTCTCCTCGCATACTCTACGCATATTTCTCTTGCATAGAGCATAAATGTAATGACTCAAAATTGTTTTCTAAAAAAACTGCATAGCTATCTGACTCATGGACAACATAGTTTTCTTTCACTAAATTCCGATCTCATTCCTTCTCTTTCTTAAATTCTTCAGTAGTTTCCCATTTTTCACAAAATGATAATAAAAGTCTTCTTCTATATATGTCTTGTCATTTGAAATTGTCCCTCCTACCCACTGTTCTGCCTAGGCTAAAATGATGTCCTTTGTAGACCCAGAACCTGCTGTACACATTCTGCTCATACTTTTGTTGTACTAGTTTTCCATTTCTGTGCAACAAATCAGCTTGAAAACCAAATCTGTTTATTAGCTGATAGTTCTGTGGCTCAGAAATCCAGGCAGGCTCAGCCTAGTGTTTCAAGGGTAAAACCAAAGTGTTGGCAGGGCTGTGTGTTGCTTTCTGAGGGCTGTGGGAAAATATCCACTTCCAAGTTTACTCAAATTGTCGGCAGAATTCAGTTCTTTGTGGTTGTAGGACTGAAGTCCTTGGCAACCTCCATTTTAAAACCAGCCATGGCATGTTGAATCTTTCCTATGCTTCAAATCTCTGACTCTCTTTACCCCTGAATCTCTCTGGGTTTAGCCAGGAGAAAATTCTCCCTTTTTGAAGGCTCCATGTTACTAGGTTATCCATAATAATCTAGGATAATCTCCCTATTTTAAGGTCCATAACTTTTATGTAATCTGCAAAGACTTCTTTGCTATGTAATATAATATATTTGCAGGTTCCAGATATGAAGGCATGAATATCTTTAGGGATTTTTTCTGCCAACAATGCTTATGCAGTTATATTTATATGACTGGCTCTTCCCTCCTTTAAACTTCCCTCTGTAGTTTAAAAACTACAGAACTTCTTTTCCAAAATAATCTCAACAAATGTGAAGCTTTTCCACACTTCTCAGGTAATTTCTTTTTCCATTCTCAATAAATGTCTGTTGTATGAAAAAAAAAAAAAAAAGAGTGCCTTTAAGTGCATTTAGCTTTTCCAGGTCTTTATTCTCTTAGTTAGGGCCACATTTATTATTTTATATCCACAATTGTACCAGAAAAATCATCTGTATAACCTTTATTAATATATTTTCTTTTGGAATTTCCAAAGTTTCCTGATAATTTATGTGCTGCAATGTATATACTATATGAATTTTTACAATGAATCTATTAGATAAGTATCATTATTCTCATTTTACAGATGAGTAAATCAGAAGCTCAGTCAGGTTAAGTGACTTGCTGAGGTCAAATAGCAAATAAGAAATACATCCAAAACATGAAAACACATAAGAAGTTACAGCTTACTTTCTGTATTATCTTTACATATTTCTCCTGCATGGAGTATAAATCTTATCTGTCATTTCTGTCTAAATGACAATAATTTATTTATCTGAAAACAATGTGACAATGTCAAAAAATGATAGGAGACATCATCAAACTTCTTTTCTTGAATAAATAAGACATGGGAGCAAAAATCAATGGCAATTATAATTTGTAAGAATTTATTTGAAGAAAATCAAAACTTAGGGTTTAAGATGGAGGATGGAGTACATGATATTTACCTCTTTCCCACAGCCAGATTCAAACAAAATAAAAGTTTAGTGTTCTAAAAGGCACAAACCCATAATGGTAAAGAGAGCTGGAATCAACAATAGATGAGAAAGTTCAAGAAATCTCTGAACTTTAGAGAGAGAATGGAATGAATGAATACTGAACCATGAAAGAACACAACTATGAGGAAGCTGCAAAAGAAGCCTAGGATGTGTTCACCTGGGATCAAGAGAGTCTCTGGACCCAGCATGGGAGGAGGTATGATGACGAGTAGGCGTAAGAAATAGGTTGGAACATTTTTTAATTGAAAATGAGCAATATACATCTTTTCCATGTGTATAAAGTACAAGCAGCATAGCTTTTACTCCCAACTGAAAAAGAAAATAGTAAGTATCTTCATGGTAGTATCTATGTAAAGCCAAAGCGTCCAGTGTTTCTGTTGGTAACCCTGTAACCCTTGCTGTTAGCCTTTTAATTCCATCAGACTTTTGATCTTCCTCTAGCGGCCTTATTGGCAGAATCGGACATAAACCTAATCAAATGGAGAAAAGTTTGCAAATTCTTAGCCTTTGCATCACAATATATAGAAGGGTGTTTATAGCTAAAAAAAAAAAAAAAAAAATGGTTTAAACACCAGCATAGACCACAGAGATGCAGTCTTCTTTTCCACTTTAGCACAAGATAGGGCTCCATTGCAGAATTATGGCATTATTACCCAATAAATTCAAATATGAATTCTGTTTGAATATATCCTGGCCTTCTTTTTCTTAGGGTAGATCTTCATTGGATACCTCCCAAAGTCCAACACAACAATATTTCTCTGGATGCTGCTTTTGGCTTCATGGCCATACAACTTCAGGGCAAGCCCTTCAACCGAGTCTCTTTCCCCAAACCAAGGCTACCTCATCAGAGCTCCCTGGCTTATATAGTACCTAAAATTAGCTCACTCAGCATACCACTCAGCACACCAAAACAAAATTTTATTGACTGAAGGTCATCAAAAAGCTAATAAAATTTTTAAAAATATGAAGAGCTGCATTTAATAAGAAATAAATATCTTTCATTACATTCAGATTTGCCATCACTCATTCAAAATACATTCTTTGCCTACTGCAAAGAGTGATAATTTCCTAAATTTTCTGAAAAGCAATAATTTTCTTTGCAAAATTATTCCCTTTTAGCATTTTTTTCTTTCCCCTCTACTCATATCCAAGGACTTCTAATTATAAAACTAGAAAACCAAATTGAATAGAATAATAGAATGAAAAGAAAACAAAAGAATACTGACAGATAGTGGAAATTACTCATTTGTAAGAGGGGATCATTAAACACTTTCACTTCTATTGGCCTCAGAAAACCAAGGACTCATCCGATTATAATAAGCCTATTGTGGACATTGGTTGTTTCTTCTTGGAGCCCATCCATCATTCACACTGGCATAGGGCATGTATTATGGTCCATTCACTTCATTTGTAATGTGTTTTTCTCATTAGAAAATGTGAACCAAACAAAGCAGTGGCAGAATAGTCTACAAAAAAGTACTTTTCTTAATTACATTAAGGAATTCCCTCCCGATTGCATTAGAAACTAATTTAATCAGCATCTTCTTCCTGGGAACATTTTTTTCCCCTAAAATCCCTTCTTAATTTAGTTTAGATTAATGATTATATATCCACAAATGGATAAGTCTAATGAAGTGGTCCTTGTAAGCTAAAACACCTTTGAATTGTCAAGGAGAGTATAAATCATCTATTATAGTTACAGCGTTACCTTATTATGTTCTTATTATTTAAAAATGAATTATCTGTTTATGGTCAATATGGTTGACTCTATTTGACAAACACTAAAAGAATCAGAATAGTTTTAAATGTTTGTGCCAAGTAGGCACCCCCCCCAACTGTCATCTACTCTATTATTGTAAAAATGAATAATCTAGTCCCCCAGATATGACTGACTTGTCCAAATTGAGGTAATAGTAGTACCTGAATGTTTATCTTCATTTGTATTGTTTTGTTTTCCACAATGTAGTGGAAAGAGTCATAATCTTGAAATCAGAAAACCCAGTTCAAGACATATTTTTTTCATTCACTCTCTAGTTTATATTGTGTGGATATTTACTAAGAATAGTAGTTGAAATAAATGCTTTAATGTCCATAATATTATCCAGTGTTCTTTCCAACATGGTACATTAAACCACATATCTCATTCCCAGGAAGCGCTGGACAGTATTATTGACAACTTCATACTACACTAGGATAACTTTCCATCACTCCCAATTTATCACCCTCATGTTTATTTTGCAATGCAGACAATATCTGAATACCTACATCAATGCAGGAAATGAAAGAGAATGAATAATTGAAAGCCATCTATTTTGTGATTCTGCTTTTGGCAGTATTCAAACATGTTCTCAAATAAAACGTGGTTCAGAGTTTCCAATATTTCTTAAGCCAAAATAGACTATGCCTAAAAAATAATAAAAATGGAAACAAATATTTACTGAGTGTATTTGGTGTGCCACATGTTTTACATATGCTATTATCCTTAATTTCTAAAAACCCCTATAAGGTAACTATCATTATTTTTTACTATACCCTCTCTCACTGGCTATAAAACACCCAAACACAAGCACAGAAAAATGAAGCAAGAGGAACAAAATGATCCGGACTTCTTGACGATTTGAATGCTAGACTTCCGATCACTGATAGTTGAATGTCCTTTCTAGGTGACTGTAAATGCCTCTATCCTCCAGGTAAGTAACACAACATAGTAAAAGGAGACATGATCTTGAAATAGGAAAACTTGGTTCAAGACATGTCTCCCCTACCCCTTATCTAGTTTAAATTGTGCAAATGCTTAACAAGAACTCATCATGTGCTATATATTAGGATAAAGGGCTTGAAATAGAATGAATGATGTGTAAAATTCAGAAACTTCCCTCTTAAGCTTACAATCTGGAAAGAAAAAGGAAATACAAACAATAACAAAAACAACTGAAAGAGTAATGCACGCTTATGCACATGAACATATAAAGAGTACGTAGTAGGGAGTAATTTAAAATATGCTAAGAGCACAGGTTATAAAAATGCTCTTTTCTTCTTTTGTGTTTTTCCCAAAGCAGAAACTGGCACTAGGACTGAAATATACATAGTGTGTTAGACAATTCCAGGAGGCAGAAGTGATGAGGTAGAAGAAAGAGTCAGAACACTTAGTTATTTTGCAAGGCATAAAAATACAAAATATATGAAACTTGGAGGACGTTAACAAGCAGACATTATGAAGTTTATGCTAATTTTTCAAAGTAAGCATTATGTCAGTAGTTTGAGCCTAGTATTGCTGGATTGGAGTTTTTGAAACAGAATAGAATAGAACTGCCTCGTGTAAATGGAGGAAGGCTTTACGAAGATGTCAAAGGAGTTGGACCTTGATGAACAAAATAGAGTGACACTTATTCAAAGCAGAGGAATAACATGAACAAAAATGTAGAGAAATAAAAGAATGTGGTTTACATTTTTAATGACAAACTTTCATCTACAAACAATTAGGGAAAAGGTACCATCTTGGGTCCATTTGTAAATCATAGCTGGAAATATACAAGAAGAAGAGATTGTTAAGAGCCTTATACACTCTTGCTTTGATTGTGGCTTTAATCATCATTGGGAAAGCTACACTAATCCCTAAATTAAAGAGGGGAATATGCTCAAAGTCCCTCTGATTAATATTTCTCCCACTGTGCTCACAGCTGAACTACATAAATAGTCCTTTGTCTTTCTGCATTTCATAGAAGTCTTCACACTGCACAGCCCTAAATATCTCTGATAACATAAGAAGTAGGCCTGGGAAATCGTACTCCTACAAGATAATAACAACGTATCTGATGTCATTATTATCCAGGATAATAATAGGGATATTAAGAAAAAATATTTTGTAGCAAGTTATAAAATTAAGTAAAACCTATGGACCCCACATCAAGATTACTTAACTTTAAATTCCCAACTATATATGTTTTATATTCCTAATATACGGAAAATAATAACTTTTAAAAGTCACTTTAACTTGATATAAATAATAGTTTTATTTTCAAATTTTCTACTTCAAAGCATACAATTCTGAATTCTTTTCCCAGGCTCAACTCTGACATGACTATTTCTAACTCATATTCTCCGTAGACAGCCTATACGGTGAATCAGTTGCTTTCATCCTCACACAGCATTAACAATTTTGGACACCACCATTTGGACACCTGGGGCCTCTGTGTTATCAAATTTTACTAGAGACATACGTATAAAAGAAGGTGGCTTTAAGAAAAAAAGAGCCCTCAGATAACCTTCATCCAAAGTAGCTTATCTGTTTATATCTTAAGCTCACAACATACAGTTAACTGAGGAAATACAGGCATAAAATCTGTAGGGAGAGGACAAATATCCAAAAACTCCTAAAAAGAATTATGCCATTTGCTAGTGACTTATGCTCAACGGAAGTAAGCAATGAGATATGGAGGGAAGCACCTCAATGCGTGATTTTTAAAGTAGAAATAATTCTTATGCTTAACGTGAGTAAAAATTCTATACTATACATGCGAAATAATTTTAGTAACACAATGATTAATCAATACTTTGGGACTTCGGAATGATAAGAATGTGTAGAAAGAGTGAACTAAATTTGAATAAAGACCAACTTTGCCGAACATGTTGAACCAAAGAGGTTGTTTTACAGATTGCAATTGTAAACAGCTCTTTAAACAGAAGGGTATTGAATCATCAGGTTTCACGAGGAAAGGTTGAAGCCTCTCGCTCCTTCCCTGCTCTCTGGTAATGCAATCATAGTACTGATTCAAGCATCACTGCCTGCTTTGTGCTAGTCTTAGCCTAACGTTAAGAATGTAAAGCTCAACAGAAGCTATGAACATCTGAAATGCTGAGTTAGAGATCGACAAACCCTCCAACATTGGCACGTGAGTGACATTTATTTTAAGCCATTTTCCCTAATACATTGTGGGATAAAAAGCCTGGAACCCTCCAGATGCATCATCTGGGATCCATCTCTTCTTACGTCTGTCTTCCATTAGTGCTTTGGTTAGACCTTGCTCTTGTAATGTGTTTGGTGCTCTAATGATGTATCTACGTATTTGTCTCCTGCACTAGACTGCGCTCTCCTTGAGGGCAGGGGCCAAGTCCTCTTCTGCTTGTATCATTCCACAGGACATTGCTGACATAATGAATGTCTGCTAAATTGTACTGAATTGCATAATGGTTTGTTAAAATCTTTCCCAGTGATCTCAAGAGTGTGTCTTTGATAAGGCCCTGAGGAACACTTGGGGATTATACCAATCTGGAGGCTCTCATGCTCACTGGGGACCCAAGCAGGAATCTTTGTAATGGCCAAGATAACTTATCAAGATTATTTAATTTATTATCTAATTTATATTTTATTATAATGAATTATCTAATGTCCAAGTCATACTCTAAAAAATAATATTGGCTAAAAGTAATGTAGTCTTCCTGAATATGGAGGTTGATCTTTCTGGATTTAGGATAGCTTGCTTGAGTCATGGTGGTGGTGGGGGTGAGGGATATCTTCCATATTATTTAATTACCAAAAGTGTTTGGAATAATATATGACTTCCCAAAGGCCTATTTGAGCTTTACCAATAGACCCAATAGTTTCTTTGTCTTAATCTCATCTGAAACTATTACAAAAAATGGACACATATTGAGTTCATGAAATTTGAACATAAAAGTAAAATTTAAATTTATAGGAAAAAAATAAAGGAATAATGAGGTGGTGACTTTTGATTGGAAATTTAGGGAAAGTATCACTAAGAAGGCATTTAAGCTAAAATCTGAATGAAAGGAACAAGTCAGATGTGAAAATGTCATAAGAAAGAACATTTATAAGTAGTGGGATCAGAGTCTACAAAGGTCTTGTTGTAGGAACCATCTTGGCAAAGCGTAGAGACAGAAAAAAATATATACGTGACTGGTGTGGGCAGGGAAATCGGAGGCACAAGAAGAGCTGAGAAAGGTAGATGAGGCCATGCCACAGAACAAAATCACATTAGATTCTACAAACCAAACTGTTGTCTTTTTCCCGTATAGAGTACCTCAGTCTTCCAAATGCCACAGCCTTCGAAAAGTGGTTTCTGGCATACCTAACACCTTACCAGATTTAAGAGCGACCATTAAGTAAGAGCTATTTTGGATTAGTTTGAGGAATTAACTAGAATGGGGAGTGAGGCAAGAGGATAATTGGAACAATTGAGCCTTTCTCCCTCTAGAGCAGCCTACAGAGGGTTTCTGAGCCCAGAGTTTGCTGTCAGTTGAGGAAGCAACAGAAGCTGTCCTGAGAAGTTTGTAGGCCCCGGCAGAGTCACTGCTGATCCGTTTGGCCATCTGCTTGCCCAATCACTTCTGACCTGACACAGCATCAATAGACTGCACAGGATGTGATTTCTTCCCTGCAGATACTGCTATACTGTTGGATGGAAAATATATTTCACAAATATTATAATCAGAAGACACAAACTCCATCCGCCTGAATTCTACATTCGATCTGAACAGTCTCTGAGGATAAACACAAGGCTCTCTGCTCCTTCTCGACAAACTCAGAATCAGGAAAATTGAAAGCCTACTACACCCTTGGAAAATTACATTCTAGTTTAGTTAATGTTTTCCTCATGGCTGAAGTGGCCACTTAAGAAAAGATAATGACAGTGTTTGGATGTTTAATTGCTGCTTAATCAGTATCTCTACAGCTCCTGCTGGAAAGAATGGGGGAAGAAATTGTTAAATTAGAAACTGAGTGAAATACCACTATATCAACCCTAGAGAAACCTCTCACTTGTTTGTGAGTAATATTCAGAGACTTGAGTAGGTTTTCCATTGGCACCTGTGAGTCTTCCTTGTGGAATACTTCGAGAGCAGACAGAATGGAGCTGCTAGGGGCCAGGCAAATAGCAGATTTGGTGGGATCCAGTTCAAAGCATCAAAGATAAGCCCAAATCTGTAATCGCTATCCTGCACTTAACTCCCATATTTCTAAATAGAACAAGTTTTTCATAAAGTGGGAAAACATCCTGATGGTATGGCAGCTCTAAATTCAGCCTAATAGTAGCATTAACAGAGAGCTGGCCAGGAATCAGATCATGGTTTGGGAACGAGAAAGGATTCCTCTCCATATGCTTCTGTAATTGGCCAATAAAGGTGTTAGATCTAGGACGATTAGGCGTATTCTACATTGCTAAATTTAAAGCCAGATTCGTCATCACATATTCAACATTGTGTTCTTGTTCACTATCAATTCCTCACTGTCTAACACAGTGTCTAGCACATAAGTATACATGTGGCAATTAGCTGTTGAATTAATTGTTGTGCCCCTCTAGTCATGTTATAAATAGTTATATCCTACTGAAGGTTTTTTCATAATTCCCAGTTTGTGATTAAACAAGAAAAAGCTTTGACAATAAATCTACCTCCAGCAAACTGCATGGTCTCCTTACTATATCAGTACAGTGCCAATATAAATAGGACACTCACAATTTCCTCACAGTTTGGACACTCTGGAACAAAAAGGAAAAAGAACAAGTAGTAGCCAAGGAACCATCTCAGATTTGTAGCTTAGTGATTAGAAGTGGAAATTAGGTATTTTCTGGAGAAGTAAAGGGTAACTCAAGCAGTCAAATCTAAGCCAAGCCAAGAATTCATGAATTCAGCCCGTTGGTGATGTTTAGCCACTTAAGCCTGCTTTGTTCATCCTAAAATTTAGAGTTAAAGAACAATTTTGGGGTAAAGACAAACATTCACATTCACAGCATTACATCATGATAAGGATAAGCAAATAAGAATCAACTATAATTTACATGTTTATAGTAAGCAGGAATCAACTATAGACCACATTTTCATAGGAAGCAATTTTTGAAGGCAGTTTTGGTACAGAGCTCTAGACTCCTCTTTGTGAAAGTATGATCCTTAGATGGGCAGAAGAAGCATGATCTCAGAGTTTGTTAGAAATGGAAAATCTCAGACCCTACCTCAGACAAATTCAGAATCTACATTTGACTGAGATGCCCAGGTGCTTCATGTACCTTTTAAAATGTCAGAAGCACTGCTCTGGGTTTCAATTTTTACCAACAGCTAGGTGACTTTCAGAAAGTTGATTAAGTTCCCATGCCTCAATTCCTTCACTTGGAAAGTAGGGATAATAAATTAACATTATATGCTGAAATTTAAGATAAAATGAGACAACACAATATATTGCTCAGAACAGAGTCCACAATCTTTTAAGCATTCAACATATATCAACTATTGTTATAATTTGGTAAGGAAAATCTTTGAATCCAAATTACCAGATCAAGAAGGTGTTTATTTTTTTTAATGTCAAACTCAGGAAAGAGTTACAAACAAAATGGTGTCTGAATTATAGAAGAGAGTTTTCCTGGAAGCATTCAGTTGAGAGATTTCTTTTTCCTTTTTTAACTGTATGTATATCAGAAGGGGCTATGTGTTTTCCTGCTACAGCATTGTAATGTTTCTCAGGCTTGTGAATATAGTTGGAGAATTTTCTAAAGCAAGAGTTATCGTCTATTCTTGCTGTGTGCAGCCTTGCTTCCTAGACATTAGGAAGCTACAACTTTGATACAATACATGTATACATATACACACACACATATATATGATATATCTATGATATATACATGTGTGTGTGTGTGGCCATATATATATATACAAAACATAGAATACTATTCATCCATAAAAACAAATTAAATATTGTCTTTTGCAGCAACATGGCTGGAACTTGGAACTGGAGGCCATTATCCTAAGTGAAATAACTCAGAAACAGAAATTTAAATACTGCATGTTCTTACTTATAAGTAGGCCCAAAACGATGGATGTACATAGAAATACAGAGTGGAATAATAGATACTGGAGACTCCAAAAGGTGAGAGACTTAGACGGAAAATAAAGGTTAAAAAATTGCCTCTTGGGTACACTGTTCACCATTTGGGTGACGGATACACTGAAGGCCCAGACTTCACCACTGTGCAATACATGCCTGTCAGAAATTTGCATTCCTACCACCTAAATATATAAAAATATTTAAAAGTGAAAAAAACATTGCTCAAAGATTTTATTCTTGTTGAGTTGTAACAATATTTTATTATTTGAATTATTTGAAAAAGTATAAATAGGCTGGTGCGGTGGCTCACGCTTGTAATCCTAGCACTTTGGGAGGCCAAGGGAGGTGGATCGCCTGAGCTCAGGAGTTCGAGACCAGTCTGGGCAACATGGTGAAACCCTGTCTCTACTAAAATATAAAAAATTAGCCAGGCATGGTGGTGGGTGTCTATAGTCCTAGCTACTCAAGGGGCTGAGGCAGGAGAATTGCTTGAACCCAGGAGGTGGAAGTTGCAGTGAGCCAAGATCCAGCCACTGCACTCCAGCCTGGGGAACAGAATGAGACTCCATCCCCAAAAAAAAAAAAAAAAAAGAAAAGAAAGAAAATGTATAAATAATTGGCAGTTTGCAAAAATAATATCTAATTACCTATTGACTATGAGTACTTTGAGAGAATAAGCTTTATCTTTTTAATTCTTATATACAAATACCAAAATTAATTCACAGTATATGGAAATTACTAAAAAAAAAAGGAAGACAACATAGAACTCAAAAAAGTTAACATTTTCTATGCAAAGTTCAAGTCAAAAAGTCTGTTTAGCACATTTCTAAATGTTTGTTAATGATATGTTTTTATGTGCTTTCATAATGATGCTTAGCTAGCAGCTACTAGGAGAATTTCACAGAGATTGGTCAAAGGAAACCTTGCTATTCTCCAATGAAAGCATTTAGATAGAACATCTATAAAATAAGTTCTGCAACTGGCAAAACTTACACAAACTTGGTTAACTTATCCAAACCTGAGCTAATATCATATAAATAATTTGAATAATATAATTAAAATTTGTCACATAAGCCCTCATAAAGCAAGAATATATTCAAAGGGTCATGTTCCCTTAAATACTGGATTGAGAAATTACTCAGAAAAGGTCAAAGTCATATTGTAGATTTCCCAACAACAGGAACTGATACGCAGGAGCTAGGAGATGAATTCTTTCTGGTAGCCTGCTGGAGGGGATATCTCAGTGACTAATGTTAAGTGAAATATGAACAACTTTGAAAGAACTTTGCATATGATTCTTAATCTTCACCCAGGAACTTGTGTCTTCTTACATTTTGGGGGAAAAGAAGTTTGTGGCTTTGACAACTATTTTTGTCCTTTTACTTTGTCTCTTTTTTGTGGAGTGGGGAGAGAGGTCTGGGAGGAAGAGAAATTGTATGAAAAAAATCAAAAGAGAAAGAAAAATGTAATAATGTTTAACATTAATTTATTTTGACAAATTTAGGATTCAAAATCCCCTCTGGGCATTTTTACTCTTTTAACTTAGAGAGTCTCTGAATTCCGCTTCTGGGAGGGAATTATAGTTAGTAAGACCTGACATTCTTAAATGTTCTACCAGAGCATGATTAAGGTAGGGGATTAATTGTGTTATTTTTTTTAAAAAAAAAGAGGTGACTGTTTTTTTTTTCTAAATGGGTTCAATGATCTATTTGCTACCATTGTGTTATTGTGGAATTTTTTACAAAGTTATGATGGCAAAAAAAAAAAAAAGTAATCTGTGTGGTGAAAGCAAAAATTTTCTCTTCACTTTTGCATGCCAGATTTCAATTGCGTCTTCTTATTGAATAGAAGTTCAATAGCATCTTTAAACAATTCTTTCTAGATAAATACTTAAGTGAATATGCAAAATGACTCCAGGAATTTTAGATGCAACATAAACCTTCAGGTCTCTGAGCTTATTCAGTGCCACTATTGTCTGTTTATCTTTTAAGGTCAGGAATTATTCTTACTTGTGTAAAACAATCATTTGCTGTACTCCAAGGGCAAAATTTGAATTGCCTGATAGTTCCTTCAGAGAGTTCAATAAATACTAAACCAGCAAGGGACAGCAAGGTGAATGGAAGCAGCAGTATTCTAAGAACTGACTTTGTTTTCTTGTGAACAGAGAAAGGTGTGATGACAGAAAACTAACATTTATTGAGTGAGCTCTGTCAGGCATTCTACTTATCTTGTTAACTTGATATTCCAAATTTTCTGTTAGTTAGGAACTATTTGCCATTTATAGGTGTAAAAATTGTCACAATCAAAATGGAGTCACTTGTGTTAAAAACAAAACTAAGCTAAACTGAAATACAGCCAGAGAAGGCCATGAAGAGACAGTTCTTACGCATAAATGTCTAATAACAAAAACTGTCACAAAAGACACAAGAAAAACCACAACCTTGCACAATAGTCTTTGAAACCTTATGCAAAAAATACTTTTGCAAGGACATTTGTCCAGCAACTGCCTATTAAATCTTGAATTAGTGTCACCCTGGTTATTGATCTTCATAGCCAAAAATAATTATCTCAAAGAGATCATGTAATTCTCTTCATTTTATTTCCTTTAACACTCTATGTCTTCCTTTACCTCCTGAATATGCACAAAGTCTATTATAGCATGTGTATTCAATACCATTGCAATGCCAAATCCCAAATAAATATTTTCTTTTAGGGAGCCTCCCTCTGTTACTTAGTTTGACATGGGTTATGATGCTACTGAACAGTGAAGACACTGTCTCCGTATTGAAAATGAAGTAAAATTTGTCCAACCAAAAACACATTTTCTACTCTTCACTATCAATTTGAAACAGAATGTATGATAGTTAAAGTGGACTCCTCCTCCATATAGGTTGTTACCACAGGTAGATGGTGAAGCATTGATTTTGGTAGGTTCTCGTGAGCTTTGTTTCAGAAAAAGATGTGAGTTAGATGATGTTTATCTTCATGTAGTTGGGTTTTGCCACTTTCCTACTTTATAGTTATTGTTCCTTTTCTCTCCCCTTCAAGGAAAGGATTGCTCATCATTGTTTACTGCTGAAGGCTTTACCACTTCAAGCTTTTCTCAGATGTGCCAATCAATTATTTTGGTTTAAGCACTTGAAGATTTTTAGGCATCCCGGGGAGATACTTGGGGAGTCTAACTGCCTTTGTAATGCTGTAAAATAACACACTGAGACCAAGCGTAAGGTGCTACAACCAAACCCCAGCACGGTGGCGGCAGACACAGAGAGGGCAGCAAGGAACAAAGAGGAGACTGTTCAAACCTCTCCCTCTCACTGCAGTGGTTTCATTGATCTTTTCTTCCCTCAGTCTTCCATCAGTGTCAATGCTACCACCTTTCAACAAACTGTTTGGACCAAAACTCTCATGGTGTGCTTGATTTCTCTAGTAAGCAGTCAATCTATTTTCAACATATACCCCAAATCCATTCACTTTTCTATGCTATCATCTAACCCAAGCTTCTGTTTCTCTCATAAAGGCTACAAGAGTCTCCCAACTGACCTCCTGGTCTCCCATTTTTCCTTCCTATAATCTATTTTCTACACCATCTGAGTCATATTTTTAGAACTTTAACAAATCATCTCACACTACTGGTTAAGGCCTTCGAATGGCTTTCACCAATGGCCTTGGAATACAGTCCTTTCTCCTTTCCCTAAATATCCGAACAGGACCAGGATCCTGGCTACCTTTCTCGTCATGGTCTAATCATCCCAATCTAACTTCTGACTCCTTCCTGTTTCTTGAACATGCCAACATACTGTTTTCTCAGAGCCTATTTACTTGCTACTCCCTCTACCTGGGTTGCTGTTCTTCTTAATTTTAGCATCACACACTTACTTTATTAGGTGCTGTTCAAACATCATCTGTTCAGAAAGATAATCCTGCTCATATACAATTGTAAATAGTGTATTACCATAACTCCTCCTCTACTTCTGTTTCATAAGACCCCTATGTTACATTTCTTCATAATACTTATGTTTATGTCAAATATATCAACCCTTTTACTTATTTTTCCTTGTCTATTTTCCCCAGTAAATACAACCAAAATATACCCCAAAATGGACTTTGTGTTGTGCTAGAGTGTCTAGTACATACTACACACACACACACACACACACACACACACACACACAATTTGTATATACATAGGTATATACATAGGTATATACAAATATACCTATGTATATACCTTATATACACATACTTACATATATTTGAAGTAATATGAAATTTTTGTACAGCATACAGAAAAAATAATTCTTATTTACTAAACTTTTTTTTTTTTTTAAACAGTCTTGTTCTGTTATCCAAGCTGGAGTGCAGTGGCACGATCTCCGCTTACCACAACCTCTGCCTTCTAAGTTCAAGTGATTCTCCTGCCTCAGCCTCCCGAGTGGCTGGGACTACAGGCACCCACCACCATGCCTGGCTAATTTTTTTATTTTTACTAGAGACAGGGTTTCACTATGTTGGCCAGGCTGGTCTGGAACTCCTGACCTTGTGATCCGCACGCCTCGGCCTCCCAAAGTGCTGGGATTACACGTGTGAGCTACCACACTGGGCTAACATTTTTTAAAACTAAAGAAATGATTAGTCAACTTAAGTGAATTCCATCTAATAATTCTTCATAAATTAGATTACTTTTGTCTTTAAATTTCTACATTCTCACTTCAGCTAATCTGAACTACTTGGGGAACACTTTTAAAGTTTGTTCTCCTTTACCTTAAATGATGCCCTGGAGACTCTGATTTCACCAGCACCTTCCTTACTCTATTGGGAGACTTCATAACCCATGTAGCTCACTCAATGCTTTATTTCTTTATGCTTCTTAGACATCTTCATTCCTATTAGTTTTAATTTCAATAGTACATAAATAAAAATAGGGACTTGACATCACATAATCAAACTTCTTTAGCAAGTAACTGCTGATATCACTTCCGAGCTTATAGAAAGGAAAGACTAAATTTGGTTATCTAGCGGCCTTGGCTTCATCAGTACTAAAATAGTTTTCTACTTCCGTTGAAAGACATCTAAGAGAAAGATAGCAATTAACAGTTTTTGAGCTTTTACTACATGCTAGGTGAGGTAATAAGTTCTGATACGTATTAACTAAAATCTGAAATCATCTACCTCCCCATTTCCTTCCCCACACACAGCTGATTGTGTGTATTAGTATGGCTTTACTATTTGAGGATACTCTTCCCCAGGAGAATAACTTATTGTTAATTACAAAAACTTCCACAATGACCCATGTACTTTCAATGAGAAGCATCACCATGGGGTTTATTTGTCAAAATCCTACACTTGGGTATTTCACTTATTCTAAGCAGTCTTATCATGACCCTTACCCCATCTTTGTCAAGTCCCTGCCTTAAACCAAACTTCAAATTCTCCATAAATCTGACCTTGTCTTCCCTGTGAGGAAACACTATCAAAGTTTTATGGAGATGGGGTTCTTCCTTCCTTGTTGTAGGATCAATAAAGTAAGGGTTTTTTTTTAAATTAAACAAAGTTTCTTTCTTTTTTAATTGTCTTTGAAATAAAATCTGTCACCCAGGTTGGAGTACAGTGGCACTATATTGCCTCACTTAGCCCCTGCCTCCCAGGTTCAAGCAATTCTCCTGCCTCAGCCTCCCAAGTAGCTGGGATTACGGGCATGCTCCACCATGCCAGACTAACTATTTTGTATTTTTAGTAGAGATGGGGTTTCACCATTTTGACCAGGCTGGTCTCGGACTCCCAATCTCAAGTGATCTGCCTACTTCAACCTCTTAAAGTGCTGGGATTACAGGCATGAGCCATCGTGCCCTGCCTAAACTCAGTTTTGTCTTATCAACTAGTTATGTTGATGATATTTGGGGAACTGGTATTGGACAAACTCATTACTTTCTCATAAAAACCCATGATAGGCGTTACTATCTCAATTTCAAGCTGAAAACCATTATCCAAAGTGAACAAATGCACGAACAAAAAACTAAATGTTCTCTAAGTGGAATCTAAACATTGAATACACATGAAATAAAGATGTGAACAATAGACTGGGAACCACTGGATGGGGGCAGAAGGGAGCAGGGCGTGGTCTGAAGAACCATTTGTTGAGTATTACACACACTGGTTCAGTGACAGGATCATTGGGACCCCAAGCCTCAGCATCATGCAATACACCCATGCAGCAAACCTGCATGTGCACCCCTTAATCTACAAAGATGTTAAAATAATGTAAAAAGAAAAGAAATTTGCCTGAGGACATAGCACTAGTAAGTGACCCAGCCACAACTTAAACCCAGGTAGTCTCGCTCTAGAATGTACCCTAACCACTGTTAGGTTCTTTGTCATCACGCAACACAGAAAATCTGGAAGCAGCTAATTTTGTTCAGCTAAAACCAACTAGTATTTTATTAAAATATGAGTAAATTTTAGCATGTTAGAATCTTAGCTTCAAATTTCATTCTAATTTCTAAAATCTATTTATACTGTGTTGACCACACAAGTAGCAGAAAGACATTAAATATAAATTCTGACAGCTAGCTGAATGGTGTGTCTGAATATTAATGCCATATGCTTTTCCTTGGTTGGAGAGGTCTGAAGATGTTTAACATCAGACATGAAGGACTTTACCCACCTTCAGGCCTCCCCTGATGGCCCCTCCATTTGCTAGATCAACATTTCTATTTGAATCCACCTGCATTAATATCTTCATCACCAACACCCATTACCTCATTTTCCCTTAACATCATTACATCATTTTCCCTTAAAAACCTGTGTAACTAGCACGAGGGCAGGGGTGTCCAGTAATATCAGTTTTGTTCTGTTTTTTATTTTTTGGTCAGTTGACTTAGTGCCCCAGAGAACCTCAAGCCTGGCATCTTTGTGGCCCGTACTGAAGAAGATTCAGGGGATTGTCAGAATTTGGGTTGCAGAGGAGGGGTCTGTTCCCTGAACTTGCAATGAGCAGACACATATAGAAAACTCTAGAAGAAGGCTGTATCTGTTCTTTAGAACACAGCAACAAATTCTGAGATTCACCATGCCTGAAGTGTTGATATGCTACATAGTGTACATATCATTTAGTGACTTTCTTTTTCACTATAAAAAATATAAAGCCTGTTTTTGAGTATGTGGATATTGAAGCTCTTTCTTTGCAGTCAAGGTATGATATGTCATATAGCATAAGTTAATAGGATCTGTTCTGGGGTAGTTGTATGAGTATATCTCATTAGTGCTTTTTCTGTGGGCACTTACATAATTAAGAAATGTATATTATAAGATTTAGGAAGAGACACTAGAAGTTTATTCTGTGAAGCTGGAAGAATACTAGTCTTGAGATGACAATTTCTGATTTGGGGCTAATAATTTTCTAGTAGAGAGAAAACACTGAACTAATGGATCTGATTCTTCAAGTGATTTAATCTAAAATTTAGAATGATTATCTTTTTTTTCTGTTCTCATAATGGAATGTTT
Organism: Alouatta palliata; assembly: GCA_004027835.1. Lineage (NCBI taxonomy): Eukaryota > Metazoa > Chordata > Mammalia > Primates > Atelidae > Alouatta > Alouatta palliata. The sequence goes on from PVKV010008874.1 coordinate 50,774, forward strand.
ATCTTCATTTTATTTTCTAGGTAGAATTCTTATTCTCAATTCTTAATTTCTGAAGCTGAGTACTGAAGCATTCTATAATTTTTGAAATTGTCCCTAAACAAATAAAAAGGTAAACACATTTACTTATTTATGCTTCAAAAATTTACCAAATAACATTGCTCTTTGTTGTAAATGTGAAATTGTTATTAACTGCGTACAATTCATTGTGAATATATCGATGAATGTTATTTAAGCACAAACTAACTACTGGTCATTCCCCCTAAGGAAATTGCTACCCAAGATTACAAAGACGGATATGAATGGAGATTCTTCATAGAATCCTTAGCTGTTGATACACTGAATAATTAAGAGAATGGATAAGTTAGACAAGGTTGGTACATAGCAAGGAATGCTCCACAGCAGTCGGAAGCAATTTTCTAAAAGCCTATCAAGCCACATAAATAAATTCTTAAGCACATACTGAGGAGACAAGAGCCAAATAAAAAAACAAATGTGTAACATTGATGGCGCCAGCTCTTCTTTGTACATCTGGTAGAATTCAGCCGTGAATGTGTCTGGTCCTGGGGTTTCTTTGGTTGGTAGGCAATTAATTACTGCCTCAATTTCAGAACTCATTATTGGTCTGTTCAGGGATTCAATTCTTCCTGATGCAGTCTTGGGAGGTTGTATGTGGCCAGAAATTTATCTGTTTCTTTTAGATTTTCTAGTTTATGTCCATAGAGGTGTTTATAATATTTTCTGATGGATGGTTGTATTTTTGTGGGGAGTGGAAATATCCCCCCTTATCATTTCTGATCCTGTTTATTTGGACACTTTATTTTTTTTATTGGTCTAGCTAGAGGTCTATTTTATAAATGTTTTTCAAAAAGCCAGGGTCTGAATTTGTTGATCATTTGAATTTTTTTTGTCAGTTCAGCTCTGATTTGGGTTATTTCTTGTCTTCTGCTGGCTTTGGGATTTGTTTGCTCTTGGTTCTCTAGTTGTTTTAGCTTCAATTTTAGGCTGTTAACCTGAGATCTTTCTAACTTTTTGATGTGAGCATTTAGTGCTATATATTTCCCTCTTAACACTGCTTTAGTCATATCTCAGAGATTCTCATATATTGTATCTTTATTCTCATTAGTTTCAAATAACTTCTTAATTTATGTCTTTGTGTAAAAGTTTAAGCATAGATTTACAAACATTACCACATATTTTTTAAAGATAAATATACAAGATATACAAGAACAAAAATCAGATTTATTGTGTTGGGTACTATAGAGAAAAGGTTAAAAGGAGAACATGGATCACAGATTAAAAGGTTAGAAAATTAAATTAAATTAAATAGGGATTGCCTGACTTAGTGATAATGATGTTCCAGGAACAAAAATGTATGATTATTTCAATTTTCTTGACCTAAGGTCTTCAAAAATTAAAATAAAATAATATAAAAGTAAAATAAAAAAATAAAGTTCAAGTCAAATAAAACTCGAGCCAAGTAAAATAGAAATAAATCTAACACAGTATATGTCTTAGGAAAAACACTTTTCTCTGTAGAGTAGTAACATGGTATGGGTTGGGGAAGTCATTTCAGATTATTTGTTTTTATAGGCAACAATGTAAGTTCACCACTTACATTGTAAGTACTTTCATAGCCCACCGTGCAGTCTTTTAGGAGATAATATCAACTCTGCCTCCAGAATATATTCAGATTACTTTTTTTTGTCACTATCTTCTCCACTATTTTCATCATCTGTTTTCTGGTATTTTTACCCATAATTGCTTTGACCCTTGCCCCTTTGTAGTCTCTTCTGTACATGATAGATGGATAAATTATTGTCAGATAATGTCATTCTTCTGTTCAAAATCCTCTAACGCTTCACATCTCTCCAAGAATAAAATTCTAACTCCTTAATGTGGCCATATGGCTATATCATCCTGCTCCTTGCTAACTTTTGACCTTATCTTCTACCAAGTTACTACTGCTTATCTTCCTCCATATACAGTGAATTCCTTGTTCTTCCTGAAACCTGCAAACATGCCCCTGCCTCAGTGCCTTTGTGCTTGTTATTCCCTCTGCTCTCGCACTGTTCCATTAGTTTGCTCAGTCCCTTTCTTATTTGTGATCTCTCTGCAAATGGAGAGTTATTTTCTGTCTACACAATTCAAAATGGCATCCTCCTTTGTTATTCATTCTTTCCTTACTTTGCTCCTTTATTTTTAACACTTAGTGGTACTTAACATATTATGTCAAGTATTGGAGCTGCATGAAAGATTGCTGTTTCTCTAGAACCTATAACAGTGTTGGGTTCAAGTGTGTGGTCATAATTATAGCATGTGGGAATCATTTTGACATTGCAACTTCAGTAAAGTACAAGGAATAGCAACTGGACAAGATAAGGTGATAATAGTGATAATACAATAATTTATAGTATTTTGAAATTTTAATCATAACTTCTTTGATATAAACAGCTGTTACTCACTGAGTTGTGCTCCCTTCCCCAAGTTCATATGTAGAATCCTTCACCTCCAATGTGATGGTATTTGGAAATGAGACTTTGGAAGATAATTAGATTTGGATAAGGTTGTGAGGGTGAAAACCTAAAGATGAGATTAGTACCCCTATAACAGGACAAAAACACCAGTGCTCTCTCTACCCTGTGAGGACACAGTGAAAAGCAGCCATCTGTACTCCTGGAAGAGAACACTCACCAGGGAATCAAATTAGCTGGTACCTTGATCTTGGACCTTGGACTTCCCATCCTCCAGAACCGTGAGAAAATTAGTTCCTGTTATTTAAACAATCCAGTCTAGGATACTTTGTTCTAGTAGCTGGAGATGAATAACACAACATCCATGCCTCTTTTTTATTTTCTTTTTCTTTCCTTCCAGTAAAGGGAAGTGAGTGTCAGCAAACTTCCCTTGCTTAAAGTTCCCCAACTAGGAAAAGCCAAGTTTGTTCCTAGCACTGTAGCTGTTGAACTCCTTGTCTTTGACCCTTTGCATTGACTGGCTATTCTCCAATGTATTTTCAAGGATTTCTCATCTCCTGTGCAGTTAATTACTTAGCTCCAAACCAAGAAAGGTTCATCTGTGAAAGTGGAAAATGTGTGAAATTCCAGGCATGTGGTCTCACTTCCAATAAAAGATTCGGCTTAAATAAATATAAGAAAACATAATTGCTTATACCTTCTTGATCACTTTTAACTTGGTAGATTTAAAAAGTTGGGAAAGGTTGAACAGGAAAAAAGTTACTAAGATTAGCAGCATTTTATTTAAATAGCTATAAATTAGTCATAAAACATGAGGCTTGATGTAAAGCTATAACCTCATGCAGAAAATAAAATAAGACAGTTTCATCAATAAGAATGAATCAAGCACTTTCTTTAGGAGCTGTTCCATAGGGGAATTAGCTCTTCATAAAAAACATTTTCAAAACAAAAACGTAGTGAGATAATTATGCCCCCAACTCCATAGAATAAGCTAGTCCCAGGCCTGATCTGCAAGGAGCAGGGAATTCTTTTATTGCAATGTGTCACACAGTTTATGCAGCCACAAATAGATTGCATTGTTCTCCCTTTGGAATGCAAGGAGAATCAGGCTGATAGAAGGACCATTTCAGTGTGACCTCTTCAATGCAAGCATTGCTAAACTATTGGGACTAATTTTCTTTAGCTTCTGTCAGAATGCCAGGTATATAGTAATGAGGTTCTATGATACATAGCAAATAAACAACTGGAGATAATTTTTTCCTGCAGATTTTAAGGAAGGCTTAAAGTATCATATAAAAGCAAGCACATTTACAGTGAAAGGAAGTCTGACGTGTCTTTTAAAAAATGAAAACAAGTTAGGCATCCAATTCTCTTCACTTAAGTCTCCAAATAGCTTTATTCTTTTTTACTAACTCTGCTTAGCTATTTAGTTAAATAATTGTATTAAATATTTATTAAATTGCATTTTCACTTTCAGCTGTGTGATTCAAGAGCATGGCTTTTTTGAAATCATAACCACAGACTCTTTAATTAATTGGCTACCATCTATTTCAAAGGTTTTATTTAGGTGGATGCAGTAAGAGATTGTATCAAATTAACATTAAATTTGAAACAATATGATTTATGAATAACATAACCGTAATTTTCAGTTATACAACCCTAATTTCTTAATTCTTATGCCTGATTTTAAAAGCTTATTTTTATTTTGTCTTTGATAGTCAGCTACCTCCCATACCTCACAGCATATCTGAATCCAAGGAGCTACACAAGGAGCTAGCTGAGATCTAGCAAATTGTCTCTACACCCCAAAGTAGTGAAATCTTCCAAAACACCTTTACCACCAAAAGCCTGAAATTCTACACCTATTAGGCTAGAGGAACTTACAGGACCCTCCTGCCTCCTACCTCTGAATTGTTACAGTTGGTCTTTGCTCAAAAATTATTATTTGTGGTTGGTTTTTGCCTTCCACTCTTTATAATATATACATAAATTCTGTACCTGTTCCTCTCCCTTATTTATTTCTGGAGTCAGCTCTCACAAAATTCCCAACTAAAAGATTTCCATTTCCTGTTATCCCCCACCATCCACCAAGGACTGGGAGTGAACTAGAGCAAACTTTCTACTGTTACGGTTAGAAAGAGGGATACTAGGCCGGGCGTGGTGGCTCACGCCTGTAATCCCAGCACTTTGGGAGGCCGAGGCGGGCGGATCACGAGGTCAAGAGATCGAAACCATCCTGGTCAACATGGTGAAACTCCGTCTCTACTAAAAATACAAAAAAAAAAAAAAATTAGCTGGGCGTGGTGGCGTGCACCTGTAGTCCCAGCTACTTGGGAGGCTGAGGCAGGAGAATTGCTTGAACCCGGGTGGCGGAGGTTGCAGTGAGCCGAGGTCGCGCCACTGCACTCCAGCCTGGTGCCTGGTGACGGAGTGAGACTCTGTCTAAAAAAAAAAAAAAAAAAAAGAAAAAAAAAGAGGGATACTAGATTCAGACTGTCAGGTGCAAATCATGGCTCCCTTAATGATGTTTAAATTCTCTATGCCTCAGTTTCCTCATCTCTAAAATCATGATAATAAATATTCCGATTTACAGTGTTACAACAACTAAATAAAACAATAATGAGGAGAAACATAGGAAAATACCTACCATAGAGTAATTGCTTGATAAAAGAATAATGCTTTTAATCTACTCCCAAATACCTTTGATTTGGGAAATTATTTCTCCTGAAATGTATTAATCCTTGACACTATGGCCCCTCAAAAGTAAAATATGTATTGCAACATTAATTAAACAAATACCAAGAGAAAGAAAAACATTATCAAATTCTCATTATTCTTACAAATGATTTCACATATCTTGTACCTCCATATTTGCTTGTGTTGTTTCTAGGTTGTCAAAAGTTTGCATTGATTTACCATTCGCTATCAAAATTTGAGACATTTGGGCATTTTTGATACAGTTCAAACTTTGTTTCTGTTCAGTCCATGGAACTTTACTTCTAACATCATTTCAAGAGTATATTCCTTGCTCTTTCCACTAGGTCATAAACTCATCTAAAATAAATGTCACGTTCTTCAGTTTTGCTAATATCTGTCTCCCATGATTTAGGTATCAATTATTCTTATGAGCTTTTCAAATTGGATTGTGGGAAAAGTTCAGTGAAGTAGAACTGACTACTGCCAACATTACATTTAATGAGAATATATAGCTGCATATTTGAAATCTGTAAATGACTTCCTTGTGAGAATTCTGTTATGTAGCCTTGTAGAGTTCTTCCTTCTTGGGTGAGCCATCCTAAGGCAACATATTTACCTGTTTTGTAACAAGTAATTTTGTCTATAGAGATAACATATTGTTAAAGAAATAAACAGCCATTACACTAACAAACAAATATGAAAGTTGCATTTTTTTCATTGGTGATGAAACTAGAATACTATCCAGGCTTAAATATTAGTGCAACCAATTTTTGGCACATGAAAGATGTACAAGTAGAAGATACTTGTCAAAAGAGACTGTTTCCAAAAAGCAATACTTATTAAGAATCAACATTTTTCTAGATGTAATATTAAACATTGAATAAGAATAATGAATAGACACATCTCTGCCTTCATGAAGATTTCAGTAGGGAGGATGAGGCAAACATAATTGAGCATGACAATCATTTATTGTTTGTTTAATGTAGTTAACCAATATTTATCATTGCTTACTATGTACAAGGCATTGGCTTAGAATTTTGGATGCAAAAGTAATTAAGATTCAGTCCCTTTTTATCAAGGAGTTAGAGATCTAATAGGGGAGAAAGCCATAGCAGGCAAAGACAACTGCCATCCTGATAATACTACTCTCTAATAATCTCCAAAACCTCAGCATGTGCTAGACATTCTGTTACATCTTTACAGTAGGTTTCTCACCTGTTGTGTGCGTCTGTCTTCCTGCTGCCTTCTTGTGTGTACAGTGGGACTCTGAGCCCCAGGGGTACACAGCTACTGAAGATGTAACTTACCAGACTCAAAGGCCAAGAAGGGAGATAGAGAAGTCTTCTAGCTTTTAATAATTTGAATTTTGGACTTATGCCCATATCATAAAAGTATCAATATTCTGTGATTCTCTAAAGAATTCCTTTATAAAGTTGGATCAGATAGAATGCTTAAATTAACCTTTCTTACCCATTCTCTCAGCTCTCTCCCTTCAAAGAGGAAATATCTTGATGGAGAGTCTATGCTGGTTGAAAAGGGATGACATAAAACCCATGTGCTATCATACACTGTTTTTTTCCAGGTGACCCTCAACTGATTATAATTCAGTTAATTAGGAATCACTTCTTACCTAAACTCTATCAGAAAGTTAACATTAAAAGAATAGGAGGAACTTATAGTTTCTACTTAGGGGTGTATAGAAGTAAAAAGACAATTCTCCCACCTTTAAAACAACAGAAATGCTAGATAAACTACAAGTTTATGACTTTCCTTATAACTATCAGATAGCTGAGGTTACAGGGCAGTCAAGATCTAGGGAAAGACTGGTGCATACCAGAGACCCAAACATTGTTGTACGTAAGATCAATATAACCAGACATTGGCAAGAAGAATTTAGCTAAGGTGGTTGGTTAATTATTACAAGCAAAGTTTGCAGAAGCCAGGGAGACATTTGGTGACCACAACATTTGGGGACTCTGGACACTTTTGGAGACTCTTTCTTCATGAATCCCATCAGATGTTTCAAGAAAAGACTGGATAGAGTCTTAATAAATCCACCCTTTGTAGTTCATATCCAGGGGATAGGAACCTCCACTTAATCCTCGATCCAAATTGATTTTCCTTATTTCTCTTATAAAAAGAATACCTTCATCTAAATACTATAATCTTTGTCATGTTTATAAAAACTTATTGTAGTTAGGGGAGGAAAAAGATAAACCTATCTCTGGTAGAGGGTCAGAAATGAGAAGTGAACTCAGGACAGCCAGAGGAGAAGGAGAAATAGAGGGGTGGGCCACATCTCCATGCTCAAAGAACACTATTATCTGTCCAAGACCAAAAAGAAAGGGGTCTCTATTCTCTTAAACAGAAAAAGAGAAAACACGTTTTCACCATTGCCTTTCAATGCTCATATAGCAAGCATGCAGTAACAAATAACATCAGAATACAGCTGGGAGAGAGTGAGGAAGCTGAAGGCTAAGAGCTTGGGGAAAGATGCTCTCCGAGGAACAGAGAAGACCTATAGCTAAGATTGGAGCTGACATTTGTCAAACCAGCCTCAACATTAAACATGAGTTATTACTAAAGGGAGTTCAAGCTGATTGTTAGCTGTGTGCAAACCTAACAGCAACCTACCAAATACTAGCTCAATTCCTAACCAGATTTACTTGAAATCTTGTACTAAAAAGCATGCCTATTTTTCGAGCTAATAACTCTTTCTCTCAGTTCTCTACTATGAGGAACTTATAGTGTATGCCATTCAACAATATTTATGAGGCATACAAAAAGACAAGGAAAACAACAGTCTCAGATGTGAATTAGATTTAGATACAAACAGAAGCTGGAACTATTCATGAGGGAATTTTAAATTATGATGATTAATATGTTAAATGCTTTAATATAAATATTGGCAAACTGGGATATCTGTAAAAACTGAACCAACTGTGATATCCTCACACAATGGGATAGTATTCATCACTAAAAAGGAATAAAATATTCATTCATATAAAGACATGGATGAATCCTAGAAGCTTTTTGCTAAATGGAAGAAGACAGACCCAAAATGTTACATATTTTATCATTCTATTTATACAATATTCTGGAAAGCAAAACAACAAAACCATAAGGATGAGAAACAGGTCAGTGTTGGCAGTTGCTTCTAATTGTTTGATTGACTAGGAAGGAACTACTTAAGAAAATTTTGCAGGAGATGGCACTTTATTTTTATAGAACAGTTAAGGTGGTTTGTTGAAACTCATACATATTTACGTCACAAATATTGAATTCTAATATATGTACATTAAAAATAAACCTAGATGTGAGGGGGAACCTAAGATGGACTGTGACCAAGAAATCTTAATGTAGACAGAAATATTGCATAACCATAGAGAAAAAGGTGGAGAAGAAAGAAGCTGACCTAACTTTAGAAATGAGCGTTTTGACTGGATGCTGTAAAGCTCAAGAGTAAAAAAGAACTGTACATAAACATTGAGCACTACAAGGTAAATTTCTTTTCATAGGTGTATGAGTTAGCAATTCTGAGTCACACTAGAATTAAGTGAACATAGGAGCAAATATATTATAGAAAACGAGACCCAGTCTTCTTGTCAGAAAAAATAAGTTATAAGAAAGGGGAAAGCTAGAATGGAACTTTTTGTACTAGATGAGAATCAGATGTATGAGTATAAACTAATGTTTTCTAAAAAACATATAAAAGCAGCACATAGATGTATAAATAAATATAGCTCTTTGTGTATACCTGACTTAGTATGCATGTACATATTTCTGTGTCCAATGAGTGGGTTTAGAAGCAATGACACCCCGTTATTACTTAGTAACCGGATCTTGGGTTATACATATCATTCTTTAGCAAAAGAGCAAGAGCTTCTTGAGAAGTAACTGATTCTAGGGTTGGGGTAGAAAAAATCCAAGATTACTTTAGAGCATCTTTTGGTGCCAGGAAATGATTATAGAGGAAAAAAGAAAGAAGACAAAGAGGAGGGAGCTTAGGAGGGAGGCAGAGAAAGAGGGAGGGAGGAAGGAAGGAAGGAGGGAGGGAGGGAAGGAGAAAGGGAGGGGAAAGGGGAGGGGAGGGGGAGGGGAGGGGAAGGGGAAGGGAAGAGAAGGGAAGGGAAGGGAAGAGAAGGGAAGAGAAGGGAAAAGAGAAGGGAAAAAGGAAGGGTGGGAGGGAAACAATGGGGTATGCCAAACAAAACAAAACAAAACAAAACACAAAAGTGAGCCTGAAAGAGTTTCCAATGGCTAAACTTGAAGTCATTTGAGGAGAAAAAATATGGTAGAATGAAATTATAGCCAAAGAAAAAATATCCATCAGTTTATATCATTATAAATAAATACATAAATAAGAAGGAACACCTCATCCTTAGGTACAATTTCAAGTATTAAATTTAGACAAAATGTAAAAAAAGAAAATCACCATTAACCATTAGAACTCTACAATATTAACTAATTGCTTCACTCAAGATCACCAATAAATACTAAAATTAAAGACAAAAGTGTCAGAAAAAAAGAGGATATTTGTAGTCTCAAAATATCTCATCCCAATTTTTTTTATTACAATGGGAAAAACTGGAGCTCAATCATGAACTATGTCAGGTTTTGTCTTAACCAAGTAATCAAGGTTAACATTACCATGAATGAGACATACCAACACAATGTAGCCACTGACACGATGCAGTCAGAAGAGCATATCGTATCTGTGGCATTCATCATACTAATGCATAACCTCAATTTAATCATGACAACTCCAAACTGAGGGTAATTCAGTAAAATAACTTATCTGTTCCCTGCAAAAGTGTCAAAGTCATAAAAGACAAGACCAAGAAATGGTCACAGTTTGGAGAAAGCTAAGACATAAGTCAACACAATGCAACTTCAAGAAAGACTATTGTTAATAATATTCCAATGCTTTTTTCAATTTGCATAACTATACTATGGCTGTGCAAGATAAGAACCTGAGAGGAAAATGGGTGAAGGGCACATAAAAGCTCTGTACTATTTTTGGAACTTTTCTGTAAGTCTAAATTTATCTCAAAATAAAAAGTTTAAAGAAAAAGAATCTTGGGCCAAACCCAGCTCCTGTGGGAGTGTAGCCTTTTAACTTTACTCAAAAGTAAGTGCTGGACTTAATACCAGAGTTTTTTGACTTACCATTTCACATTCACTATCTCATGTAATCCTGACAATAATTACATGAGGTAAGCACTATAATAAATCCTAGTTCATAGACATAAAACTGAAGTCATGAGATAATAAATTAACTGCTCATGGTCCACAACTAGTACTTAACAGAGTCATAGAATTAACCCAGTAGTCTGACTCCAGAGCCTTACAACTATACCACGCACAAAGTCATTGTAATAATTATTAAGTGTGAGCTGCCACTATTGAGATCTCTTCATTTCTAAGCATTTTGATTAGCCAGAGACACCTGGTTATTTAAAAGTAACTGGGGGTATGAGGATTACAGAGAGATTCATAAATTAGCCATTATACAGTCCAATAACTCTGCAGTTCTCACAGGAATCATGTTAAGAAGAGACTAAGTTTGGTTTAATGTGCCTGTGCTGTCTATCCAAAACAAGACAAAATTTTTTAAATGTATAATTGGCTTCATTGAGGCTAAGAAGCTAGCCCAATTTTGCAATATGTACTAACACTATGCCTTGCCTCATTTAAAAATAAATAAATATACACACACACACACACATTTTTATTATTTATTTTTAAGCTTTCTATTTTTTCTAGTTGTTTCTGAATGTATATTAGTTGACCTGGCTAGAGATTTAAATAAAAAGTCTTTGATTCTAGTTAAATATAGAAGTTAAAGCGTCATTAAATATAGAAGCTAAATTTAGAAGTTAAAGCATGTATATTAGGAATGTATACATTTGCAAGTCAGTTCTCTATGAAATTATGATAATATTGGTTCTACCTTTCACAAAGAAGTATCAAATAACATTTCAAAATGTATATGAGGCTCCAAGCACACGTAACATCAACATGTAAGTTTTATTCAAATGGAAGGACCACAAAAAAGCTGATGTGATTCACCTAGAGGGCAAATTGAAAATGGGATTTTTAATTTAGGCATTAATAATTGCTCATGTCTTCAAACTAAAGTTAAACTGTGATTTAACACAAAATCAACACTTAAAAATATTTGTTGGTAAATCAATCAATAAATAAATGACTTTTGCCACATTAACCCATCATTATATAGAAATGTCTCTGAGGGTAAGAGTCAAGCATCAGGTAAATATGCAAAAAAGAAAAAACTTTTCTTGGAATTGAAAATTTTGATTTAAATACATTCACAAAGTTTTTGCTCATTTACAGATCAATGCTAAACCATGAATTAAGTTGATACATTAACATGGGTCTGTGAATAAAATTGATATTCTCCCCCCAGGTCTTCTTAATCTGCTCAGTCTTGTAACCAAGCACTCTCTCTTGCCTCCTGATTGGCTATTGCTAAAAAGATTGGCAATAATTTACCAAATAATGAAATTGATTTATTGAACAATGTATTGAACTTTGTTTTCTTGAGAATCACCACATTTTTTCAGATGGCTGAATAGTGAGAGCACTTTTATTTTCTTATGTGAGAGATACATAGCATTCCTTCTCATAGCTATCAGTGTACTTTCAAGATAGCATGTTAAAAGTTGAGGGGGGAAGGAATTAACTTTGATTAATTTTATTAAAGTCCCACTGATCGGAAGCCCCTTGTTATATAGAATTCCATTAAATCCTATGAAAAATTCTTGGATACTAATAATAAATTCCGTTTTAAAATTCATTTCAAATAAGGTAAACAAGATTCTTCAAGTTAAATAATCTCATCCCAACACCAAAGAGGTTAACTCAGATTTGAAAATCTTGCTCTTTATTTCTTTCTCTCTCCTGTTTCTTTTTTTTTTTTTTTTTTTTTAGAGGTGTTTGAACATTAAAAAATGTATATGATGTTCATAGGGAAGGTACACAAAATAACCTTTCAGCAGAATGGATTATCCACAGTGTGAATACCATTTGTAACCACCATTGAGGTCATAAAAGGAAATATGGCCAATACTACAGAAGATGCCTCCTACCTGTGTCATCTCACATCGTTGTCCATCTCTTCTCCCCAAAGCAGTTTCATATATTGACTTCAAACATGTTAATTTGTGTCTGCCTATAAAAATTGTACTACAAGAATACACATATGCACACATATATCCTCATGTGTGAAATACAGCTGTCCATTGGTAATTTGTGAGAAACTCATTCCAGGAACCCCTGTAGAAAAAAAAATCTACAGATACTCCAGTATCTTATGTAAAATGACCTTGTATTTTACATATATATGTATGTACATAGCATATAAGCTATGTACAACCTTCCATATACTTTATCTGTAGATGACTTATAATATGTAATGCAATATAAATACTATGTAAATAGCTGTTATACTATATTTTTTAAGAAATAATGACAAGAAAAACAAGTGTGTACATGTTCAGTACAGATGCAACCATCCTATTTTTTTTTAATATTTTTGATCTGCAGTTGTTTAATCCACAGATATGAAAACCTTGGACAGGAAGGGCCAACACTATATTTGTTTGTGTCTGACTTAATTTATTACAGCCTGTGAAATTTGTTCATATTGTCACATGTAATTGTAGTTCATTCATTTTCATTGTTCTATAATATTCCAATGCATAGATATACCACAATTTATTTATCCATTACACTACTAATAGGAATTTGGGTAGTTTCTAAGTTTTAGCCGTTAAATCATACTGCTGTGCTCAATTTTGTAAATGCCTCTTTGTGAATATAAAAGTGTATGATTTTTTTATGACATGATTGTTCATGTTTTGGTCAATCATGAGTTTTTAAAAATAAATTTATATAGGTGTTGTTTTATCACTTTCCCCACACACATTTAGTAATGCAGATGATGCTATTAATTTCCAGTGTCTGAGCAAAAACACAAGCTGAATTGAGGAAAGTAGGTGCTTAGCTTTTCTTAGCTTTTCATTCTTCCATGAAAAGCATTCAGGAAGAATTTTCTTCTCCTTGTAATTAAGCTCATCTTTTATTCCAGTCTAGAATTCCATAAAAACTGTTTCAAAAAAATTATATAATTATAAATATAAATTATTATCATCTAACAAGTCAAATTTAAAAGGATTTGCCTTCAACTTGATCTTGCTTCTCTTCAAATGTGTTGCTAAGGTGGGTCATATTTGATGTAGACATGAATAAACTGGCAATTAAAAGCCTGTGTCCTTATCAAAAAAATTATAAATATAAGCTGAAAGTTTTTAATACTAATTTATTGTCAATTATTGAGATCCTCTCACTTAAGATTACTGTAACGAGATGTAATAAGAAGAAAGACACACTTTTACTGATAAGAAAACCTCAACTTCTATCCCTGAATTGTACTTAACACAAAATGACTCTACATCCTACAGAGTGAATCAGAGTGAATAACATGTTTCTGTGAGAGCTAATTGAGCAAATCACCACTGAATTGTTTACAATCAAATATTATTGATTCCTAATTAGCCATGTGGCAACATCAGTCTCTTCAACTGTATCTGGAAAAAACTGGAAAATATAATTGTTTCCACATGGAAAATATACAACACAGGAAAAACACTACAGTGAATGACTGTTTTCAAGGCTTGTATAAAATCATGGGTGATCAAATAATTTATCTGCAGCTCAGTTTCTGAGTTGAGGTTATGCAATGACAACTTCTGAGGAAAAGAAATTTTTTTTAGTTTTAGAATGTCTTATACTGAAATTTCCAAAATAGTTTTTCATAATATACTGCAAGAAAAAAATCTTTAAGGACAAATACAGTTGTTAAATTTTGCCTACAGAATCCCTTGCAAATCTACACATCTTCCTTAAGATACTAAATGGTATGGGAAGTCCTGAAGTAAAGAAGCCAGATTCCCATCTGATCCATGAAGACATTAATTTGTGCCAGGTTCTGTTAGCTAGAAGTATTTCCATATAAAATGATGATGTTCTTCCCTTTTTTCTACTCCACTCTTTCTTTACTCAAAAGTAAGTTGGGTTTTTCTTTTCTGTTGTTCAGATTCTTAATAATTCCAAGGTTTAGTTTCATCTGTATTTGTCCTTGGCCACCCTGGAAGGGGAATTAATGAAGGTTGGTTGGGAGAAATGAACACGTATCAAACTGTATGAAAGAGCCTAACCTCATGAAGAAGGAGGCATTGGTAATGACTAAGAACGGCTGACAATAATAGGGACAACTACTTAAAGTAGATGTCTCTGACCATTTATCTAGAAGAGCAATAATCACAAGAAAAGTTAAAGTCTAGCTCTTGACAGAGGGGTGGCAAGCTAGAGCATCAGCAACCAAGGCAAGGTAAAGTCCAGAAACTTTGTTGGGTCACAGAAGCATATGGGGTTCTGGTAAATCAACAGTAACAAGAATGACAATTTTAAAAATTACTGAAATTAGATTCCCTGCCAGTTTTAGCAGGTGAAAGTCAAGTCAAGCTTAATTTGATCTGGGATGAATAAGGCTCAAGGCAGAAATAGTATTGATGAACTTCCCTGTACATATCTCAGACACTCTTTCATCTGAGAAGATATTTCTCGTTTTGCCACATTTCCTTTCTTGCTTTATTGCATTTTCTTCTCCATTCCAAGGCTCCTCTCAATCTTTTTAATTTGTGTCACCGGTATTTGGTATAAATGTTTGTCTATGCATGTGTTTTTGAAAACCCCACAGTGTTGTTTTAAACATGAGTGCATGTATTTTAATTTCATGTACATGTTTTTGCACTATAAATCTTGTTCATGTTCATACTTTTTACTCAAAAATGTGCTTTTAGCATTTGTTGTTATTATGTATACTTAGAATTTGCTTTTGACTGCTGCAGAGTATTTCACAAATATATCCATCATAATTTATATTTTCATTGCCCTAGGCAGCCTCCACCTCCCTGTCCACCACAAATGCAATGAAGGAAATCTTCATGCCTGTCTCTAAAAAGAACACAATCGACATGTTTGTTTTTGTGTGGAGTGAAATCTCAGGTGACAGGTCAAACAAGTACTTCATATTACTAAGTACTTGCAATGTCATTACAGGACTAACACCAGAAGTCAACCAAAAGTTCCTATTTCCCACTACCTTATAAATATTTGCAATAACCAAGGTTTAAAATTTACAATCTGATGTTCCATTATTTCATTACTGTTCCTTTGATTAATATTGAAACAGAGAATACCTTTACAGAGTTCCACCTCTCTAAATTGTCTACCATCTGTGAGTGGGGCTATTGACATGAGAGGATTAAGGGGATGATATCAGTCTGCATATAGTTCCCTTTTCTCATCATGATTGTTAATATTTTCCTGAATATTCTATGTATTAATTGTTCTTATATGTGTTCTGTGTTGGATTTATTTAAGAACTAATTCTCCACTCTGAGGTCCTACGGATAATTCCTAACATTATAGCCCCATGTTTTTATTGTGTGAAGTAAGAATGAAAGTATAGTTTTATTGGTATAGTGACTCAGTTTGCTTAATATACCTATTAAATCATCTATTATTTACCCATTCTGTCAACTCTATCGTATATTCATTTCACCATATGCATATTTTAGGGGTTCTCTATTTTCTTTTCTTTGGTCTATTTTTGTTGCTACATTATTACCATCCAATTTAAGTATTTTGGCCTATAGAATGCCTTTAATGCTGAAAAAATGAGTTTCAACTTCACGTTTTATTACTCTTTAAAAATCTGATAGAAAAAAATTTTGTCCTGTCTGTGAGATATGGGGCCTTTGTGTGTGTGTGAGGAAAAGATTGTAATTTTTAATGTTTAATTTTCTATTGAAATTGTTTATCATCATGTGAACATTTTATATTTTTCATTTAGATTTTAGAACATTAGCATATAGATATTGATAGTGACATTTTACCATTTTTTAAATACTTGCATTTTACCTTTTTCATTCTCCCTTCTTTTTTGTTTGCTCATTCTTTTCAGAGATGTGTACGTTTTATGATATTTTTAAAGAAGCAGCATATGGCACTGACTTGTTTTCTTTAACACTCAAGAGTATTCCTTCTTGTCCCTTAAAAATGTTCCCCTTAAAATCTATTTAGTTTCATATTAAAACTGCTAAACCAAATTTTGTACTTATATTTTTCTGACTTAATTTTTTCTTATTTTACCTTTTTTATACTATTATTTTCAATATATATCTGTGGATCTGATTTTATCTGATCCTTTTATATCCATCTTTTGACTAGTGAGTTAATCCCATTTACATTTATGATAACTGATTAATTTGAATCTATTTTAGACATTTTATTTTGTTTTGTATTTTCTCATAATAATTTTTATGGATGACTTTTTCTTATTTTTCCTTTCATTGTCAGGGTTGAATTCATTCTTGTGATTGAGATCCACACTTCATACTTAAATATATACACTTATCAAGATTCTCAATTCTTATTTCTTTCTCCAATATATAATCAGAAGTTCAAAATAATTATTTCCAAATCTGCTCAGTAGGACATATTATTTGCACCCTGGCATACATGTGTACAGTTATTCCCAGGCAGAACTGAAAGTAAACAGTCAGGAACACTGGCTACAACAGGACCTGCCATCTCTGCTGTCAGGCAGAAAATATAAATATCTCAGACACATGCCAATCATTCACGCATACTAATGGGCAACTCACTATTTTAACACACTCTCACTTCTACAGGGAATCTTTAAAGACCCTATGTTCTTTTTACTTCTTGAATCTCTATTTTTCCTAAGATATCACTGAAAGCATATGCCCAGTAAATGTTTATTTATTGGCTGAATTTCCTCCTTGTGTATTTGATTCCCATCAAAACAACAACTATGTAAAAATAATAGCTAGACCATCAGTTTCTCCTACGGAAGACATAAAAGAGTTTTAGTATAGGGGTTTGGGGAGAATTCAGAGTTACAATGTAAAACATGTGAGTTCAGATACACAGTATGAGGTCAATTAATTTATCATGCAATCCACCTACTTGTATTCCTTTTAGCACCTTGAAAGACCATAAACATGAGAGTGTCTAATAAACATTTATTGAAAAGGTAATTTCCCCTTGACTATTCATGTCAAACCCATCCTTTAGAAAAGAGTAAATAAATTGGATCTCTTTCTAATGTCATATGTCAACTTTGAGACTCTTTGCCTTCACCACTATCCCAAAGGGACAAATTATAGTTTTTTAAAATTATCATTCTGTTACTATTAAAAAAGAAAGCACTGCCATTGATGTGACAAATGAAAAATAATGATTATTCGGCTCCTTTCTTCCTTTGGATGTTCTAGCTATTATGGACCATGACCTTCATTGGATCACACTTCACCAACGTTGGTGTCTTTAATATAACTTAGGGGCTGGGCACGGTAGCTCATGTCTGTAATCCTAGCATTTTGGGAAGCAGAGGTGGGTAGATCAATTGAGGTCAGGAATTAGAGATCGGCCTAGCCAACATGTTGAAATCCCCTCTGTACTAAAAACACAACAAATTTGCCAAGTGTGGTGGTGCATGTCTGTAGTCACAGCTACTTGAGAGGCTGAGGCAGGAGAATCACTTGAACCCAGGAGGCAAAAGTTGCAGCGAACTGAGATCACACCACTCCATTCCAGCCTGAGCAACAGAGTGAGACTCCATCTCAACAAAAGTAAAAATAAAAATATAACTTAGGTTATATTTTCCTTTCATTAAAAAAATTTCTACTTCTAGAGCCACTCCAGATGAAACTGTATTCATATCTTCCAAGATGTTAGATATTTTATATGGTATTTTATTAAATATATATATATAATCCCATCTTCCTGTTCTGTCAAAGAAGACGCTTGACAGAAAAATTACATTCAGTGTAGAATAACACAAATAAAGAATTCCAGATGTCTATTCACAGATCATGAGTGAACTTATATGTAAGTGCTAAACTATGTGTGTAAGCATATTCATTCTCACAGAAAGAAGAATTCTGCTACTGTATACAGGTAAGTGAAAAAATAAGTTTTCACAAAAAAGTACTGAATGTATTATCACATTTTTATTGTGAGTATATAATTGTGAAAAGATTTAATCATGCCAAAACAGAGTTGAGCTAAATAGAATGTATTAGTCTGTTATCGCACTGCTAATAAAGACATACAAGACTGCATAATCTGTAAATAAAGGGAGGTTTAATGGACTCGCAGTTCCACATGGTTAGGGAGGCTTCACAATCATGATGGAAAGTGAAGGAGGAGTAAAAGTCACATCTTACATGGTGGCAGGCAAAAGAGCTTGTGCAGGGGAGCTCCCATCTATAAAACCATCAGCTCTCTAAGACTTATTCACTACCACAAGAACAGTATGGAGGAAACATCGCCTATGATTCAATTATCTCTACCTTGCCCCACCCTGGACATGTGGAGATTATTACAATTCAAGGTGAGGTTTGGGTGGGGACAGAGCCAAACCATATCGTTCTGCACCTGGCCCCTTCCAAATCTTACGTCTTCACATTTCCAAACCAATCATCCCTTCCCAACAGTCCCCCAAAGTCTCAACTCATTTCAGCTTCAACTCAAAAGTCCACAGTCCAAAATTAATCTGACGCAAAGCAAGTCCCTTCCACCTATGAGCCCGCAAAATCAACAGCAAGTTACTTACTTCCCCAATACAATGAGAGTACAGGCATCGGGTAAATAAACCAATTTCAAATGGGAGAAACTGGCCAAAATAAAGGAGATACAGGTTCATGCAAATCTGAAGTCCAACAGACAGTCATTAAACCTTAAAGTTCCAAAATGATCTCCTTTGACTCCATGTCTCAAATCCAGGTCATGCTGATGCAAGAAGTGGGCTCCCACAGCCTTGGGCAGCTCTGCTCCCATGGCTTTGTGGGATACAGCTTCCCTCCTGCTTGTTCTTATGGACTAGCATTGAGTGTCTGTGGCTTTTCCAGGAACATGGTGCAAGCTGTCAGTGAATCTACCATTCTGGGATCTGCAGGATTGTGGCCTTTTTACAGCTCCACTAGGCAGTGCCCCAGTGGGGGCTCTGTGTGGGGAGTCTAACCCCACATTTCCATTCCACACTGCCCTAGCAAAGGTTCTCCATGAAGGCCTTGCCCCAGCAGCAAACTTCTGCCTGGACATCCAGGTGTTTCCATACATCCCCTGACATCTAGTCAGAGGGTCCCCAACCTCAGTTCTTAATTCCTATGCACCCATTGGCCCAACATTATGTGAAAGCCACCAAGACTTGGAGCTTGCACCATCTTAAGCAATGGTCTGAGCTTTACCTTGGCCCTTTTTAGCCACTGCTGGAGCTGAAACAGCTGGGATGCAGGGCACCATGTCCTGAGGCTGCACAGAGCAGAGGGACCCTAGACCTGGCCCAGGAAACAATTTTTTCCTCCTACACCTCCAGGCCTGTGATGGGAGGGGGCTACCATAAATGTCTCTGATATGTCCTGGAGACATTTTCTCCATTGTTGTGATGATTAGTATTTGGTTCCTAATTACTTATGAAAATTTCTGCAGCCCACTTGAATTTATCCCCAGAAAATCAATTTTTCCTTTCTACTGCATCATCAGGCTGCAAATTTTCCAAACTTTTTTATGTTCTGTTACCTCTTGAATGCTTTGGCACTTAGAAGTTTCTTCCACCAGGTACCCCAAATCATTTATCTCAAGTTCCAAGTTCCACAGATCTCTAGGGCAGAGGCAAAAAGCCACCACTCTCTTTGCATAGCAAGAGTGACTTTTACTCCAGGTCCCAACAAATTTCTCATCTCCATCTGAGACCACCTCAGCCTGGATTTTATTGTCTGTATCACTATAAACATTGGAATCAAGGGCATTCAACAAGTCTCTAGGAAGTTCCAAACTTTCTTCCTGTCTACTGAGCTCTCCAAGTCTCTAAGAAGTTTTAAACTTTCCCACATTTTCCTATCTTGTTCTGAGCCCTCCAAACTGTCCCAATGTCTGCCTGTTACCCAGTTCCAGAGTTGCTTCCACATTTTCAGGTATCTTTACAGCAGTGTCTCACTATCTAGTACTAATTTATTTTATTAGTCTGTTCTCATGCTCCTAATAAAGACATACCCAAGACTAGGTAATTTATCGAGAAAAGAGGTTTAATGGACTCACAGTTCCACGTAGCCAGGGAGGCCTCACAATCATGACACTTCAAAGGTGAAGGAGGAGCAAAAGCACGTCTTATATGATGGCAGGCAAGAGAGCTTGTGCAGGGGAACTCCTATTTATAGAACCATCAGATCTCTGGAGCCTTATTCACTACCAAAGAAATAGTACGGGGAAATAGCCAGCCCCCATGATTCATTTATCTCCACCTGGCACCACTCTTAACATGTGGGAATTATTAAAATTCAAGGTAAGATTTGGGTGGGGACACAGCCAAACCATATAATAGAACAAGTATGATTTTAATTATGTTTTTGCTTTTAAGCAATTTCAAAAATTTTCTATACTATTAATGTGTATAACAGTATATTAGTTATCTATTGCTGTGTAACAGCCATCCCCAAAGTGAGTTACCTAGAACAGTAATTATATTGCTCACATTTCTATGTGTCGCATTTCTAGTTATCTAGGCAGGCTTGGATGATCTTGACTGGAATCACCAATTATATGCTATCTGCTCATGGATTGATTAAGCCTACCTGGTCTAAGACAGCTTCATGTATATGCTGGATGGCTGGATGGGCACCAGGTACATCTGGTCAACACATCTCTCATTGTTCCCATTGTTCAGCAAGGGGTCCAGGCTTTGTTCTGCAGGTGGCCTAGGTTTTTTTCACATGGCAGAAGGCCTAATATCAAAAGTGGTACAAAGTTGCTTCCCCCACATTCTATTGGTCAAAGAAAATCACAGCCTGCCTAAACTCAAGAGATGGAGAGATAGACTCTACCTCTTTATGAGAGGAAACTTGGTCACGTTTCAAAGAATTATGCATATTGGGAATTATATAAATATGGTCACTTTTGCAAATAATTGGCCACACTCACCTAAATTTATACAAATTGAAAATGATAAAAATAGTAAAAAAAAAAAAAAAAAAAAAAAAAAGTAGTGCTTCTTGTATCTCAACCCCCTTCTGGTCTGCAGAAAACAGCTGCTGTGCCAGGTTGCAGGTCCATAAATATTCTCTAATGACAAGGTGAAGGTGAGGGTGAACACTAATAATACCCTTGCTTTGCCATGATGTTTATTCTACTCTCATATACAGCAAATTCAGGCAATGTTTATGTGTTTTGGACATGCAAATAGAGATAACTTTAGATTAAACATAACCAATGTTCCACTATCTGTTAAAGACATTACTATCAATGAAGACATTCAGGGCCTTAAAAGCCTACATTCATTCCCTCTCTTGGCCCATTGGCCTGTTATTAATCCCATTGTTACTACATTTTCAATTACACTAATACCCATACTCTCATTTTTCTCCCAACTGACATTACTTTGGCAGAGACCTTTATCACCTCTCCTACTGACTTCCTGAAAAAACCTCTTGACTTGCCTCTTCAAGTCCAATGTAACCCATTCTAATCAACCACATTTTTCTCTGCCTTATTTATTTTCCCATGGCACATTCTGATCATATTACCGTTCTGCTTGTAACTTTTAATTGCTCCCTGGGTAGTACTGAATGTAGTTCAAATTCCTTAATATTGGTGTACAATTCTTTTAGAGCTTTGTTGGAAAGCTGAGCAAATTATATAAATTTTATTAATCTCAGTTATCTTCTCAGTAAAGTGGGGTTATAATATTACCATTCACTTATGTTTCTCTGAAGACTAAATAGGATAATATACATAAAATACAGTATCTGAGGATTATAATGTGCTCTTTATAAATGTCATGTATTATTTTTGTTTATACACTTTTTACTCCAGCCCCAAAGCATATTTTGAATATGTTTTTCAACATGTGTCAATTATCACAGAGTACCTTCTCTCTGAAACGTCATCCTCCCACCTCTTTGTGTCAATCAAGATAGTAGCTATTTTATTTCATGTTTTACAGTTAATACAAATGTGATTTATTCTCCTTGTGTTTGTGTAATACATACGCCTTTCTTAGAACTGTTATTACTGTGAATGGTCTTTAATCGTTCTGTTAAACTGCTATGTAACTAAAGATAGATTAATCAGTTGGAATAAACTAACTGAAAGAAACCTACAATTAATTAGCCTTTCCTTTAGCATGGACTCACTTGTATAGAGAAGTTTGATATGCCTGTGTAGCCCTAGCTTTTTTTCTCACACATTAGATGACTCATCCTCCTGGAAAGCAATGATCCCCATCTCTGCTGTGTTCCTGAGTGTGGTCAAGGTCTTTTATTTGACAGTCTTTCTAACTATATCAACTATTTACTCCAGTGAGCCTACCACACATTACCAGTGATTGATCAAGAATATATATCCTAGTCATATGTTAGTTCTTTTTTTTGAGACAGAGTTTCACTGTGTCTCCCAGGTTGGAGTGCAGTGGTGTGATCTTAGCTCAAAGATTTTTCTAGTTTTAACTGGGCATCCCCCTCACAAGCATCACCACAAGACAGTGTGTCACAAATATTTGTGACGTAAAAAAAATTATTTAAAAATTAAGCTATTAAATTGCTTCCATAAAAATCTTCAATAACTTGCAAAATGCCTTTAGAATAACTACAAACAATATGACTATGTGTGACATGGCTGACCCTATCTTTCACTGTTCTCCGTCTTCTCCATGTCAGATTCATTATTCTCACTTCAATTTCTTGAACATATCCAGCTGAATCATGTTTGTTTTATGTCTGCCCTCACTGGAGCTGTCTTCTCTTAGCTCTTCGCATGGCTTTTTATTCTCATTATTTAGATCTTCTATAAAAACCCTCTCATCCTCCAGTCTTTTCTTCCTAGATAATCTATTATAATTGTATTTATTCAATGGATTACTTGCCAATTCTTCACTCCTCAATTTCCATATCCCTCTCAGACACTTCAGAAAGTTAACTTCATAATGACATGAACCATGTTTCCAGGAATCACTATAAATGCTCAGCACATAGTAGGCAGTAAACAAACATTGCTTGAATGAATAAGTAGATGAATATATAAATGGCCTCTGAAGCTTAAATTGCTTTTCTTCTATCATAATAATAATTATGATGCATTTTATTTTCCAAAAGTGAAAACAAGGAAACAAACTAGCAACCTAAATATGGAAATGAAAAGATCGTTTCAAGAAGGTGGCTCTTTATACTGATGACACATTGAACCATCTTTTATGCTCTGTTCAGGTTGCAGCTGCTGACACAAACTGCAGGAGGAGTTTTAAACCCCGCTCTATTCACTGCCACCCACAAAGAAGAATCCTCATAAACAATTTCTCTGACCATAAACCATTTCTTAGTATGTGCTCATTCACAAGGTAAGACATGGGTAAAGGCCAAAGGCAGCCTCTTAGAGTAACTAACATTCACATCACACGTGTACCCATATATTTATGTCTTCGTTCATGTGTTTATATTTTTTTCATCCTTCAGCTCAAACAACGTGAGTCACAAAAATAGAGCATGGTTTCATTTGCAATGAGCATCAGTAGGTGTATTAATTTGTTGATGCTGCTGTAACAACACACTGCAGAACTGGCGGCTTAAAAACCAGAGATTTATTTGTCCCAGTTCTGAAGGCTAAAGAGCCAAGATCATGATGTTGGTAGGTTTGCTTTCTTCTGAGTCCCCTGTCCTGGGCTTGCAGGTGGCTGCTTCTCACTGTGTTCTCACATGGTCTTTCCTCTCTGCAAACCTTTTTAAGGTATCTCCTTGTGTGTCATAATCTCCTCTTTTAAAAAATAATTGTTACTGCCCATATTTTTAAGGTATACAATATGATGTTTTGAGATACTTATCCATGGTGAAATGATTACTCCACTCCAGTGGTATGTCAGATGAGAACACATCCTAAGGTCTTCACTTTAACTTAATTACCTATGTAAAGTTCCTGTCTCCAAATAGGATCAGATTATGAGGTGTTGAGGATTAGGGCTTCAACACATAAATTTTAGGTAGACATGATTCAGTCCATATCAGTGGGAAAAGCATGGAGAACAGTATTGTGTTAGTTTTATTACCTACTTGCTATTTTCCTATGGTGTCCTATATTTTATGTTGTCCTGCATCCCATTCAGCTGATCAAATAGAAGAACTTTCACAGATTTCAAAGGGGTCTTCCCCTTTGAAGATCTCCACAGGATTGGGAGAAGATAGAAATGGGACGGTTGTACCTTGAACTTCAAACAGCAGCTCCAGCACAATCATGGCTAAAGTACCATCTTCAATCATCTTCCTTCAACCGACACTCTCATTAAGTCTTGTTGGAAAAGCGCTGACCTCTCTGGCTGAAACACTCCACATTCAGGCTGAAGAATGGTCATCCTGCATGGTTTTGTGCAATAGACTTGTTTGTGAGGCACCCATGTGTGAATTCAATGAGGACTGTAAGGTGGTACTCCTAACAGGTCAGCAGGAAGTGCTGGTTTGAAATCCCACAGGTTCTTAGGGGACTCAGGCTCTCTGTATCCCATATGTGACAAAGCTCTGACTGGCCCTCAGACACCTCTGATGGCAGGCGAATGGAGCAGCCTCTGGGGACACTATCACCGAAAGAAGAGGGCTGCTAATGGCAGATTTTTCTGCAGTTTTAACCAGGCAGCCCCCCGTCACTGGCACCATCACAGAGACCGTGTGTCATGAGTATCAGCAAGGATTTTGTTACTCTGTCAGGAAGTGTGGAAGATATTTTTTATTAAAACATAGCATCATTATGGCTTATAGGGTGTGGTGTAATGTCAGTTGAAGGTCAGGTATAATTTATGAGAAGAAAATGGCTTTTAAATAATTATTCTCTTTACATAAAATCATTTAAAACAAGAAAATTAAGTAGTCTTTGTTAAGTGAATATATGAAATGTTATTAAAGCTAAGATCATATTAGAGGAGGCACTTTTACCTTTGGCCTTGCATGGAAATAAGTTATTATTCTGAATGAGTATGAGCTTGTATTATAAAAATGTGAAGTTCTTGAAGATATACTTTGTTTCCTAAACATCAGATTAATCAGGAGAATTTTAGAACAATGCTCTTCAAACTAATGTGATGAAGGTAGTTTTTATTCATATTATCATTGCTTTGTTTTGTTTCATGACCAGTCCACCATGGACTGATATTTTAATAAAATAAAAATTATTAGAAAAATGAAATAAAAATAAAGATAAATAAAATGCAAATCCCAGTCAGTTTTATTTTAGATTAAATAAATATTAAATTACTTTGTCACCAAAGTTTCCAACTATTATTCTTAATTTCTGCATTTATCTCTTTGAGTATTATTGGTAAAAAATAATTCACGTCATTGACAAAGTATGCAAGTTATGATATTAAGAATAGGTAGCTTCATTCCAGCTAGCCTAACATCACTGTTTCAAGGGAACAGTTTGACAGCCACTGTAAGAATTAAATACATAATGCATACATACACAATTCCCAAAATAATTCTCTTCAGAATGTACTTAGTTTTGTAATGGTTGGTTTTGGTTTGGGTTTGCTTTTTCATTTCATTGCAAATCTACTTTAAGATACCATTTTTGTTTTACTTTAAAAATTCAGTTTTATTGGCTGGGTTTGGTGGATCACACCTGTAATCCCAACACTTTGGGAGGCCAAGACAGGTGGAACACTTGAAGTGAGGAGTTCGAGACCAGCCTGGCCAGCATGGTGAAATCCTGTCTCTACTAAAAATACAAAAATCAGCAGGGCATGATAGCATGTGCCTGTAATCCCAGCTACTCAGGAGGCTGAGGTAGGAGAATTGCTTAAACCTGGAAGGTGGAGGCTGCAGTGACCCACGATCGCACCACTGTACTCAAGCTTGGGTGACAAAGGGAGACTCTGTCTCAAAAAAATAATTAGTTCTATCAATTTTTAGTCGTTTTATAGATTATACTTTTGTTTTTTAAAAAAAATCCAGACACCTAACAAGTCCTCATTCCTGTGGTTCTTAAAGTTGGCAATTAGCCTGGAAAGTTGTTTAGATTATGTGACAAAAAATGAGTAATTTTTTTCTGGCCTTAATAAACTATGTCATATGAAAAAATAAATTAATGGAATCATGGATGAATGGCAAAATGTATGGTTGAATGGATAGTTGCATATATGTTGGGTCTAGATGTTCTGATTTCTCTGCAAAGTAAGTTGCTCCTCATTCCTCATCCTGGTGCAATCTTTAAATTTCAGAATCAGGAAGAAAGAGAGAAAATGTTCTTAGCATGACCGAGAATTCTCTATAGCCTATCTAGTTTTGGCCCCAAATGCTGATCACGCTCAAGGTTAGAAAGGGAATTACAAGGACTTCACAACTTATAATCATGACAACAGGACAATACACATTTCCCTCAGCACGCTGAGATATTACCTATTTTCTGCTGTAACTAATAAAAAATTAACTGTGTTAAATTATCATCATTTTTAGTTCTGAAAAATATCAGACAGTTTTTATAAGCTAGATGTAACTGAAATAGATGACTATGCACTATAGTACTGTGAATAATTTTCTGCGAGGAGTATTTGCAGCATTGCATTTCCAGGATAAAGACACTGAGTGAAGGTTATACAATGACAAAGAATATGCATTGCATTGCTTGAATGAATCATTCCAGTCCTTCTGATCACATTAAATCTTGTGCATACACATAAGCACATCGGTACTGAAAAGCCACTGGAAACTGGAACTTTCGAAACAGATGAATGGCATTGGTACAATTGAAGCCAACTTACTTTCTGGCTCTTGCTCAAATGACAAAAGAGCTTTCTGCCTGTATCTGTGCTTGGAAACTGATGCAGACAAGTGGCAGCAGCTCCAGGGCTTCAGATAATTCCTGTGTTTCTGTTCTTTTCATTCCGTCCCTCTCAAGCAGTGCTTTGTCTCAGGGGGTTGTTGTTTAAATTCAAGTTCTATCATCGTGACTGCTGCACTAAGAGAAAAGGCAGAAAAATGGAAAATTTGAAGAACTGTCTCTGGCAAGAATCTAGAAAGGTTGTGTAATCTATTTTGTATTTCAGTTTTGTAAGATGCCAGTAAAATATCCTTCTCTGCAAAGAAAGCCTTCTTTTCTTCTAAGCCTGTTGGAATTCCTTTCTAAGACTTCTTGAGCCAGAATGCATACCTCCAGGAGATATGCAACATTATGCTGTGGATGGAGAGTAGTAAGGGAAGGCCATATATAAAATACAGGATAAACACAGCATATATTCCTTTCTCTTAGGGGTACCAATTTTATCCCATGATAAGTAAATTTAAATGTCATTTCATGTAAAAAATGCAGACATATTAAGAAGGAGAATGAGAATTGCATATGCATTATGATAAACAAGCTAGGATTTTAGCTTCCACCTCACGTAAGCTACTTACACATCTAGCTTTTTCACTAGAATAGTTGGGATGTGGCTTCATTTTCTACTACCAGTAGGAGCATGTATCGAAAATATCTGAGTATTCCTGCTAGAGAAAGGATCACTTCAGTGAGACTCAGATGAACATGATTTAGGTAAAGGGAACTATCTCCTTACAAACAATTTGTAAATTTTAGTTTCTGAATAAGTTTTATTTTTTGCACAGTAATATTTTTTATTTTGTATTTTTTGAGACAGAGTTTCACTCTGTTGCCCAGGCTGGGAGTGCAGTGGCATGATCTCGGCTCACTGCAACATCTGCCTCCTGAGTTCAAACTATTCTCCAGCCTCAGTCTCCCGAGTAGCTAGGATTACAGGCATGCACCACCATGCCCAGCTAATCTTTGTATTTTTGGTAGAGACAGGGTTTCACCATGTTGGCCAGGTTGTTCTTGAACTTGTGACCTCAGGTGATCCACCCACCTCAGCTTCCCTAAGTGCTGGGATTACACATGTAAGCCACCGTAGCATAGTACTTTTTTAACTTCTTGCTTCATAATTGCAACTTCATTGTACATATGACCAATAGTTTTCATAAGGCCATAGTCTTAGGGCCCCACTGTTATAATCTCATCTAACTTTAATTACTTCCTGAATACTCTTATCTACAGACAGAGTTATATTTGACGGTTAGTCCTTCTACATATGAATTGTGGCAAGAGATACAATTCAACTCATAGCATTTGGCTTCTGCATTCCAGTCCAAATTCCTATCCTTCTTGCATGCAAAATGCATTAATTCTATCCTAACAGACTGCAAAGTCTTAACTGGTTTCAGCAACAACTCTAAATTCCAAAGGTTTAATCTAACTATTATTGAATCAGATAAAGGTGAGCCTCAGGTATAATTATTCCTGAGGCAGAATTTCTCTCCAGCTACAAAACTGTGAAACGAGACAGGTTATATGGTTCCAAAATACAGTGGTAGGAATAGACATTCTCATAACAAAAAAGAGAAATTGGGAAAAAAAAAAAAAAAAAAAAAAAGGACTGATGGGTCACAAGCAAGTCCAAAATCAATAAAGACAAATTTTAGATATTAGGCTCAAGAATAATCCCCTCTGGATTGATATTCTGCTCTCCAGGACCATGGGTGATAACACCAACCCCACAGCTTTTGGGGGACAAGCTTAGCCATTCAGCTCTCTGAAAGGGCCCTAGCTACATGGTTCTTTGCAAGGGTACTCTGCCCCTGAGGCATTAGGTATAGTCATTCTGGCTTGCTAAATTCAGAGAGGCACCACTGCCCTTTGAAACTGAGGAAGAAACAGTCTTGCCTCCTGGGGTAAGAATGAGAGTCCCAGCAGTCTCCAAATTGCTCTCTGGATCATTATTCCCTCTCCTTGAAGAATAGTAAAGGCTTAAAACCAAATATTTCTATGTTCCAGTCCTGTAGAATTGAAAAAGTATGGCAGCCTTCCATCATTCTATCTTATTTTCTCTGTCCTCTTTATTTTAGAGTGGTAATATATTTGCTGATATAATCACGTCTATATACCTGGCTTCAGCTGAGACAGTTGATAAAGTTCATGAATTACATCCATCATCTCTGTCAAATGATATTCCAGCCACACCCTTGTGTTTTTTTTCTTCAGAATAAACTTTCTCACTTTTTGGAATATAGATCGGCTGGTAATTTTCAAAATTTCCAACTTTGGGCCCCTTTTTAAGTAATTTTTTTTCAACTCATCTCTTTCCTTCCACTTTTACTCTAAGGATTCAGGAAAAATGAAACTCATCAAAGCTTTATTTAGAATCTCCAATTTCATTGCTCACAAGTTGCACTTTCCACAGAATATTAGAACACAATTAAGCCAAGTTCTTTACTGCTTTATAACAAGGATCACCTTTACTTCAGCTTCCAATAACATGTTTTTTTTTTTCATCTGGGGCCTCACCTGAATTACTCTTAACATTCATATTTCTAGTATATACCTCAGAACTCTTCTAGCTTCTACCCATTCCCCAGTTCTAAAACCATTTCCACATTTCTAAGTATCTGTTACAGCAGCAACCCAGTCCCCAGTACCCGTATCTGTCTCAGTCAGCTTAGGCTGCCATAAGAAAATATCATAGACTAAGTGACTAAAACAACACATATTTATTTTTTCACAATTCTACAAGATAAAAGTTGAAAATCAAAGTGACATTCAATCAGTTTTCTATTGTGAGATCTCTTTTGGCTTGTAGTTGGCTACCTTCTTGCTGTATTTTCAGAGAAAGAGATAGGTGTTCTTATGAGGTCACAGTCCTATTGACTGAAGGCCCCACCTTTATTAGCTCATTGAAATATAATTGCTTTCTAAAGAACCTATTTTCAGATAGAGTCACACTGTAGATTAAGGCTTCAACACATGGATCTTAGAGGAACACAAATCAGTCCATAGCATCTACTAATGGCTCCTTTGCCCACGAACTCTTAGCCATATTAAATAATTAGGACAAGAATTATGGAATTTACCACTGAAGGACTAAGGAAAAACCCTCCCCTGGGATATAAAGCATACATGGATGACTCTACAAACACATGATACCACAGACGCAGTAGGGGCCACATTGGGGAGAACTCATCCTTGATCCCCGGAGTGAAAAGTCTTAGAAAGAACATACACATAACAACCATAGATGATTCTGCAGAAAACAATAAGGACCAAGGCCAGAGCACAACAAGCCACAACGGTGATTTGACAGTGACCTCACAAATGCTGGCCCAGTACAAAACTGTCTTCAAAATATGTTAACTGAAAGAAGTAAGATAACACACAGCATGCAATATATGACCTCTTTTATAAAAATAGCATACAACAAGTACATTCATGCTAAGCATACACATACACACACATTCACACACATGTGATAAAAAAAGCAGTCATGCTCTGCCTAACAATGACAGACTGTATATACAAGGTAGTCCCACAAGATCATGGTAGAGTTGAAAAATTTCTATTTCCTAGTGACAGCTGTAGCTTTCACAATGTTGTAGCACAGGCAGTACTCACATGTTTGTGGTGATGCTAGTGTAATAAACCTACTGTCCTGCCAGTCATAAAGAAGGACAGCACACACAATTATGGACAGCATATAATACTTGATAATGATAATAAATGACTATGCTACTGATTTAGATATTACTATGCTATGCCTTTATTAATATGTTGGAGTATATTGCTTTTACTTATAAAATAAAGTTAAATGTAAAACAGTCTCAGGCAGATCCTAAAGAAGGTATTCCAGAAGAAGGCATTGTCATCATAGGAGTTGACAGCTCCACATGTGTTATTGCCCCTGAAGACCTCCCAGTCATACAACATGTGGGGGTGGAAGACAGTGATACTGATGATAGTGACCCAGTATATGCATAGGCTAATCTACATGTTTCTTAGTTTTTAATGCATTAAAAAATATAAAATAAAATGGAAGAAGGCTTATAGAATAAGGATATAAAGAAAATATTTTTGTACACATTGTAATATCTGTTTTAAGCTAAGTGTTATTGTAAAAGAATCAAAAATTTAAAAAATGTTAAAGGTTTATAAAGCAAAATCATTATAGTAAGCAAAAGTTAATTTATTATTGATAAAATAAAAATATTTTTTATAAATTTAGTGTAGCCTAAGTGTATAAAACTTTGTAAACACTAATTTATAAAGTCTACAGTTGTATACAGTAATATCTGAGGACTTCACATTCACTAATCAGTCACTCTGACTCTTCTTGAGTCCTTCAAGCTGCATTCATAATACATACCCTAACAGGCGTACCATTTTTTTCTTTCATACTGTATATTTACTGTACCTTTTCTACGTTTAGATATGTCCAGATGCACAAATGCAATTGTGTTACGATTATCTGTAGTATTCAGTATATAATACTCAGTATACAGTATTCTGTAGAGGTTTGTATAGGCTATACCATACACCCAAGGGTGTAGTAGGTTTTACCATCCAGGTTGTGTAAATACATTCTATGATGTTCACACAACAACAAATTTGCCTAATAATGAATTTCTCAGAACATATCCTCATTAAGTAATTACTGCATTTAAAAAAATTGATTGATAGGTCAGGCACAGTGGCTCACACCTATAATCCCAGCACTTTTGGAGGCTGAGGTGCGTGGATTACTTGATCTCAGGAATTCCAGACTAGCCTAGGCAACATAGCAAAGCCCCATCTCTACCAAAAATACAAAAAAAATCAGCCAGGTGTGGTTGTGCATGCCTGTGGTCAAAGCTATGCAGGAGGCTGAGGTAGGAGGATCACTTTAGCCTGGGAGGCAGAGGTTGCAGTGAGCCAAGATTGTGCTACTGCACTCCAACCTGGGTGACAAGAGTGAGACCCTGTCTCAAACAACAACAACAAGAAGATTGATAGATAAATTAAATTTCTAGACAGATACACCAGAAATTGCTACCCATGATTTAATTAGCTAGGAAAGAATGATTGATATGAAGAACAAGATTCTCATTTTCCAGACATTCATGTTCTGTTTAAATGGTCTTAGAATGTACATATATTTTTAAAAATTGTTTTAATGTTAACAGCCTGTCTCTTGGTTTAGAGACTTTATTTAACAGAAAGCTTCATCTAGAAACATCACCGAGGGCATGACAGAAGCTTCCAAGAAACATCACTTCTACCCTGGGCCCAAGGTCCCTTCCATGAAAAAGAATGAACTATGGGTAAAACACAGGACCTAGACTGCAACCCTGGGGCCTGAGTCCTACTTCTACTACTGGTAACAATATAAATGTACACATTTTAAAGCATGGAACATTAATTTTCTCATTTGTGAAAGAGATATGTATCTGCCTCACAATACTCTGAATTTAAATAACATACATGAAAAACATTTTTAAATCATAAAACAATACATAATATCATTTTAAATGAGTGAAACTACATTATGGCAGGCCTTATAACACTTTAGTAATTAAATTTATCTTCCTGGCAGTATTTGAGATGAAACTTCTTTATATTCAGTTTTCCTCTAGGTAATAAATGACAGTGTTAGGTCATCTGTGCTTTGAAAAACCTACAAAGAGAAAACAAATAAGGAAAGAAAGAAGGAAGAAAGGAAAGACACTGAAGTTTTTTCAAAAAAAAAAAAGAAACTTTGTTCTGGCCAAAGACTAACCTAAGTCTTCTTGGGTCAAATATCGTACAGGAAACACTGACAGACTGTTTAGCAGTGTCAGACATTTAATAAGCATTCTCTACATTTTTTTTCAGTGAATAGACGTAAACAGCATCAGATAATAATAATCTGACTAACAATAACACCCCTGCATGGCATGAATTAATCCTAATTTTTCATAATAGTATAATAAAGAAAAATTATAATTGAAGCCAAGAAAAGTGACCTGGGACTAGAATTGAGTCTCCCTTATTTGAACTGCCTCAATTAGGGTCAGAAGAATGGAGATAAACCGACTGTACAGTACAGTACATCAGAACAGAACGGATAATTAGTGATCAAACCAGTTAGAAAAGCAGTTCGTGGTAAACAGTGCAATCTGCCAAAATAAAAAAATTATTTCTTTCTCCTCAATAAAGACAAACAGGAATAGAGTGACAAAGTTATTATTTTTCATTACATAAAGAAAACTAATTTAAATTATATTATTCTGTCAGATATTCTTTCTCATATCTCTATCTAATCTCATACAGAAACACTCCTTTCATTGAGAACACCATACCTGAGGTTTCCATTTTTTTCTTAATTCTTTAATTTGTTAAAAATAAAGAACAGGAAAAATATTTATGCTGTCTCCCTTTTCTCATTTAAAAATTATAGTAGTAAAACATGTCAAATATGAAAATATGAAAACAATGAACTGACATTCATGTACCAAACATACACATTAAAAATATGCCAATATTTTACCCCTACTTTTTTCATTCTTATGTTTAAAAAAAAAAAACAATTCAATTTTTGACTCTCTTAATTTTCTCAATTTTTCTTTTTTAATATTTTTAAAAATTTCAATAGTTTTAGTGGGTTACAAGTGGTTTTTGG
The DNA here is from genome assembly GCA_004027835.1 of Alouatta palliata. Classification (NCBI taxonomy): domain Eukaryota; kingdom Metazoa; phylum Chordata; class Mammalia; order Primates; family Atelidae; genus Alouatta; species Alouatta palliata. Next base: position 84,542 of record PVKV010008874.1, read on the forward strand.
TGATATAAATGAATATAATTGTGAGGTCTGTGATTTTTTTGTTGTTGCATTTTAGGCTTTGGGGTACATGTGAAGAACATGCAAGATTGTTGCATAGGTACACACATGGCAGTGTGATTTGCTGCCTTCCTCCCCATCACCTATATCTGGCATTTCTCCCCATGCTATCTCTCCCCAACTCCCCAACCCCCGCTGTCCCTCCCCTATTTCCCCCCCACAGACCCCGGTGTGTGATGCTCCCCTCCCTGTGTCCATGTGCTCTCACTGTTCAACACCCACCTATGAGTGAGAACATGCGGTGTTTGGTTTTCTGTTCCT